>JAKSZP010001473.1:0-164836 GCA_022478985.1 Massospora cicadina | reverse complement strand
TGGGTAGCCAAGAGTATAAACATATTGGTTGATTAAGAGCAACTTGCTGATCTGTTGGAAGGCCAGAAAGAGGAGGTGCTCAAATTGTTGAAAAGTATCGGAGAGTATTCACCAAAAAATGACCATGATTTGGGATACACAAGCGATGTAATCTGCAAGGTCAATATTGGGGAAAATCTGCCGATCTGGACAAAATGAGATTGCTGGCATGAGTGCTAAGAGTATCAATCTAACAGAAGATTTATATGGGACTTCGCCTACATAGCTGAGCCATTATTCCGTTTATTAAAGGATCTGAAAAAAGGATTTGTATGGAATGAAGAGGCCTAGGACTCCTTCAATGAGTTACGGCGGTATTTGATAGATTTGCTGATTCTGAAATATCCAAATTTTGATCAGGAGTTTATCATTCAAAACGATGCTTCATTGATGGCGATTGGCGCCATACTGAGCCAAGTAGATGAACTTAGGGATGAGCATCCGGTGGCATATGTGAGCTGGACACTCTCAGCCGCTGAGAGGAACTACACCATGACTAAGCAGGAATGCCTTGCGGTCATATATGCATGTAAGCAGTTTCAGGTGTACATCCACATAGTGCACCTTAAGGTGGTTACAAACCACTCTCCACTGCATTGGCTGCACAATCTAAGAGAACCAGAAGAATGACTGACCCAATGGGCACTTAAGCTTCAAGCTTACAATTATGAGATATTCCACCAAGTGGGGGCTTCTCACCATGATGTGGATGGCTTATCGCAGTTGCCAATGGTCCAGTTGGTATACCCGCAGGCAGATGAGCTATTCTAGAGAATGGTTGAAGGAAAAATTGGGGACAAGCCCCAAGAAATCTAAGGTGCGCTTCAAAAAGCAATGGAAAACACTGAAACTATGGATGGACAAGTATTCAAGATGATCAACAGGAAGCAGCTATTATTCCTGAAACTGTCAGAAAGAGCATTGATAGTACAAGCAGCTCACAAGGTTGTCAGGCATGGAGGCCTGAGGAAAACAACTGACCATATTCACTAGTATTAATGCTGGGAATTGATCAACTACAATGTCGCGGATTTTCTGGCTTGTTGCGTGGAGTGCCAGCTGCACAAACCACACAAGAATACAACTGGATACCAACTAATCCACCCTGGATTCTCCTGACACACGGTGTCCATCAATGTGATAGGACCGCTGATGATGAGCACAGGGGGAGTCAAGTACATCATAGTTGATATTGACCATCTGACGAGATGGGTCAAGATGAAGGCTCTAATCAGAGTAGACACTATTAGTACCGCGAGGTTCATCCTTGATCAAGTGGTATACCAGCATGGATCTCCGCAAGTCCTGCTGAGTGACAATGGGACCAATTTCATGTCTCATGTGATCCCAAGGATAAACAAAATAATATGGATCCAAGGAGTCATATCACTACCATACCAGCTGGAGATGAATGGACTAGTGTAACTGGTCAATGGGACACGGGCCACGATGCTAAGGAAGCTAGTCGCAGGGAGAACTTCTGCGTGGGGAACATACCTGAGTTTAGTGATGTTCGTACACAACATTAGTCATAATACAGCCATGGGAAAGATGCCATTTATATTATCATATGTAAGAAAGGCCATTTTGCCACCAATTTTATATTTGGTGGTGGAACCTAAGTTGAGGATGAGTACCAAACAATACCTGAACCAACTGACAAGTATCCTGATTGATATGCAATTGCAAGTATTTGACACAACCTTGAAGAAAAGGATATGAGCGAAATAAACGGATGACAAGAACTGACCGGCATTAGAAGAATTTTGAATGGGGGAAAGAGTCACCTGTTGCGATATGGATGGTTTTGGATGAAGAAACAAATTAGATGCATTGTGGTCAGGTCCATTTAAAGTAATCACCAAGATGACAACCGATGCTTATTCCATCAAGAATCTCTTAGATGGAGGAGTTGTAAATTGAGTCCACGCTAATTATCCAAAGCGTTGGATTGTTGAAAAAATAAAAGAGTTCCCAAAGGAATGATGAACCATTAAGTTGGTCATGTCCTGATGATTAGTTCAAGTCCAAAAAAGTACCTCTGAACCAATCTAGATGGTTAAGTCTGAAAAAAGGACCTCTGAGCCATAAAAACTGGTAGGTTTAAGTACTCAGGACCCAGTTTGGGGGAAAAGATGGACCTCTGAACTGAAACAAGGTCAAGTCCCATAGTAAAAAAGAAGAATAAAGGAAAAAAATTGATAAAAGATATTGAAAAAAGGTTATAAACCACATAGATAAAAAAGTCAATATATTTTTGTAATTTGTATTATTGATCGTCCTTGGTACGGGGATGATTCTGCCTATGTCACCTCTTGGGGGTTGGGCGGATGTATTGCAGTAAGAATAAACAGTCCATCAAAATTGATATGCGATTGGATGCTAGCAAGGGCGAGACCTACACAAAACCATGCTTGTTGAGCGGATGCCAAGCCCTGAGAAAAAATGACTAGGGGAAGGGAAATTGAGATGTTGGAAGATGCCAATTGCAAAACCCCAGAGCAGGGAGGAAAGCCGCGGTATAAAAAGAGCAATTGGCAAATAACCCCGAGTAATCCCAATATGGCACTGGAGCTGGAAGATTAGTCCAGAGCACCTGCCGATGGGCTTCATCAAGGACACCAGATATGTGGGCTGGCAACAAAGAAGGGATGCTTGATGGGGATTGCTGAATCATACCCCCTATCAACGCCATCAGCTGAAGATAATGATGGGAAGCTCCTGAGAAGAGATAGTTGTGCAGAGAGCGGATTGCATCCTGCAAGTGGCGACTATGGGCTTTGCAAAAGCTAAAGCTGAATGATTGGTGGAAACCAGGTGAGGCTGGAAGCTTTGTAGACCAACTTCAAAGAACTTGGCCAGCAAAGCGAAGAGCATTAGTGGCAGTACCCTGATCTAGAAGAAAGTCAAGATCAGAGGGATTCAGCACTAATGTCAAAGCCTCAGTGACTTGAGCCCAGAGTTCAGTGTAGGGGAGCTTGAAGTGTATGCGTTTAATTATTGAGAGCTCAGAGACCAGAACAGCAGGTTTGTAAAATTGACTGAGTCAGAAGATGAACTCAGGGAGCAAGTCCAACATAGCCAGAAATGAACAATCCAGAGAAACTGGCATAATCTCCAGAGCATCTACAATGATGTTCAAAGCATCAGCAAAAGAATCCAAATCCAGGAGGGTTTTGAAGTCCAACTCTGGAATTGACTGCAGAGGAAGAGTCAGCTGAGAGTTGTTCAAAATTATGGCCATCCTGGTCTCAGAGGGATTGGTTACCATTTCTAGTAATTCAATGGAAGGACTAGCCGCTGGCGCCAGACTATGATTATGAGTCCTGGAAGAACTTAAAAGAGGTTCCGCTGAGCATCCTGACTCATCTGCTGGAAGAGATAGGAGTCTGGATCAGAAAAACTATTCAGAAGCTGCTGTTATCATGACTCAGAATTCAACATATGAGCTGAACAAGAGGGGGATGTCGGACTTATATGGAAGTTGACATGCACTCTACAATCTATTAAGCTCCAATTTTGGAAAAATTAATCTCAAAATTAATTGGATAAGCGTTTAAGGGAATAATTAGGAATGACTTACAGCCAAGATTTATGAGCAAAATAACAAAGGCAAATAAGAAATAATTATTCTTAATTAAGCTGAGAAACAAACATCGATGGCAAGAGTCTCCTGTCTAGGACAAGGAGAAAAGCAGGAAATCAAGGATAGTGGACCAAGAATCCTGAATATGACAGCGGGTCATATACCCTGACAGGGGGAAAACTGGATCACAGGACTAATATCATCACAAGTAAATTGATCAGCCTGGCATGACAGAAGGTCATGGGGGACCGCGCTTTGAGAAGGTGGTAGTGAGGAAGAAGAGGAAGAACGCTGTATGCTGAAGGTCATCCTAAGCAGCGTTGAGTATTGACGAGTGTATCTTCTTGAACCAAAGAAGTATTTGACCAAGTGTCTAAAGCAGTGTTCTCATGCCCCGGTAATTTTCTCACTGGAAATCTAAGCAAGAGGGGGGATAAGTAGGGATTTTTGCTCATATTCCCAGCCTGCTAGATTACCTGGTATCACTAGGGAAAATTCCCTAAGGTGAAGTGAATCAGAAATCGGTTGGCCCAAGTTTTGGAGGAACTACATTTGGGGGATTTTGGGATATTTACCTGGTTGTATCCATCAGGGATCGATCCAGATGAATACCTAAGATCTCATCAGGCAGAGTTACCAACGAAATAGGGGCATCTGATAGTGATTAACTATCAGGTGTACCGATTGGGATCAGTTGGGTTTCATCACTGACTGATTAGGAATGAATAGAGAGTTTTGAGGTGTGTGATGCTGCCAGCAACTAGCAAATGATTAGTTGGTATGTGACCTGCCATAATGTGTAATAAGTCCCATTATCTAAGCAGGTTGCTAGCCAATTATGGTTGGTTCACTTAGATTGAGAGGAAAACGTTAGGGACACGTTTTCTGACTCTTTTTGTTTGAGGTCTCAAGGATTTCCAATGATGGAATCCTAGCCAGGATGGGGAAGACCATCACTGCCAAGATGAGGATGGGTGATTCAATGGCAACAGCTGCCGTTTCATTGAAGAGGTGTCAACCAAGGGTTAGACAGCTGAATCCCCTACTAAATAATTCCTTAGGATTTACTATAATAAAAAACAAAAAAACAGTATTTAGAAAATTATTATCTACAGTTATACTATCGATTTGGTGTATAGTTAGACTATCAGATTCTATTGTGTCATTCTATCTCAAGGATATGATTGCGTAAGGCAATAATTGGAAGACTCTCAGAGAGAAGAGTAAAGATCCAAGCGGGGATCTAGAGATGAAGGAACCACAATCAGGGATTGCTGCTGACTGTGTGCTGGGCTGAGAGAGACTGTCACTGGGGTATCTTAATGAAGATCAGGTGGATAAGAGTATAGGGAAAAATTCCTATGAGTACAACTTCAAGAGTATTTAATCAGAAATACTGGACAAGCGTTGGGCCAAATAATAGTTCAATCTCAACTATGGAAAATAGTCTTTATACTATTATTGATTAATACATTCTATACAATGTGATAAAGTGCACGAGGAAATTGAACCTGTGCAGTAAAAGGTTACTGTGTTGATGGCTGATAATCAACCTAGAGTAAATTTTTACAGCCTGAAAGGACATTATTTGGCTCACATAATGCCTTAGGGCATGATGGATTCAATAAGATGAAGGATTATATGAAGCAAATCTACTATTGAGAGTCAATGCATTTTAACATCCAAGAAATGCTAGATTGCTATATGTAGTATCAAGGTGAAAACTCATTTCAAAATAACATCTTTTCAGCTTTTTTCAGCCTAAATTTACCCGGCACCCCATATATACTAACGTCAGCCCTCTTTAAACAAGCAACTTGAAGGTTAAGAACATTATCCCAGAATTTTATCACTTGACTAGATGGGTTGAAGCTAAGGTTATTTGGGAAGCAGGAACAGCTGCTAAAGCCAGGGTTGTCCTTGAAAACATCCTTTATAAGCATCTATTTCCCCAGATTATCTTTGAATAAATAATGGAACAAACATACCACCCATGTACTCGCCAAGATCAACTAGTTAATGAGAGTAAAAGGCGTGCTTCCCACTCCCTATCATCCCAAAATAATGGTATAGTTGAGCGAGCAAATGGGATGTTGGTGAATATTTTCAGGAAATTAACTTCTTCCAAACCATATGAATGGAATTTCTACTTGAGGTTGGCAGTATTTGCCTACAATATCTCCTACCATTCAGCTTTCAGGATTTCCGCTTTTCAGTTATTATATTAAAGACATCCAGCCTTACCATCACTACTATATTGACCTAGAAGATTCCTGCGAGACAACTAACCTCAATATGTTGAGAAACTCGTGGATACACAATCAAACGCAAGCTCAAGTCTTTGACAACAGTTTTGCCATGAAAATACATGAAAATGATTTGGAATATCGCTACAAAATGGCTGATTTTGAATTAGGTTATGAAGTTTTATTATGCAACTCCAACAGATTGGTACAATTGCAAAATTTAGATCGCATCTGGGTTGACCCATATGAACTAATATATAAGACATCACGATTCAATATACAATTAAGGAAGTTAAGACTGGCCATATATACAATTGTTCATGAAAAAGATATATAAGGTTATTAAGTTGACCAATTAAGAAACCATATATTTAATGATACCATTGCAATAATGAAGAAAAAGATGATAAAACCAGATTAAAATAATTCAAGAAGATAATTTTTATCAAAACAGAAAAATAATATATATAACATAATTAATACTATTGTTCAATCTTGAATAGGGATGAAATTTTGACTGCAAGTTTTTAGGAAATTAGGGCGGACTAAGGCCAGACATCTTGACCTATATCAATTGTAATTTGGGCCAAAATCAAGGAATGATGACAATCAAATGAAGGTTAATCAGGAATCTTGGGCTTATGTTCAAGTCAAATGGGTGAAATGTCATATTCTAGTGGTTGATCTGAAAATAAATCTATTGCCAACCATCAACTAAGGCTTCTTACCCTCTATATAAGTCAGGCTGATTACCCTCTCAATCAACTTTGGTCAACTACTCTTATAATGATTGGCTAAATATCCTAACATAGATTTAGGTTGATTAACCTTTCAAAAGCTCAGGATGAATATCCTTTCATCAGTTCAGGATGATTATATATACAATAATTTGGTAATCAATCCATACTAATTGGATATAATATTAACCATATATTTTAAAAAGCGTCCAAAGATCAATCCTTAAAACTAGCTCTAAAAATCTTATGGACAAATAGAAGTCTTTAAAATTACTATCATATTTTTGTAATCAGCTTCCTGTTCTATGCCAAATTTCACATGTCAATCCACATAATCACCATGACAGCATTTTCATATGGACTTCCCAAATGGAAATAATTAGTGCTATTGAGAGAAGCTGCTGATGTCCTATAAAGGGTTACAAATATTTACTTGAAATTGTTGCCAAATTTCCCAGAAGTTTTATTTTGTCAGCTGTATGAAAAAACTCAAATTGGGCTAATTTTAGGACTTTTTTGTACATTTGTGTTGAATTTTTTCATCCCTGTACCTTTCCAATTTTGAGAGTATTTTGTCACTAATAGTCCTAGCAACAGGTCATGTCATAGTTCAGGGGCCAAACTTAGATGAGAAATAATTTTCTGTGGGAATTGTGTGCTCAAATTTGGTTAGTAGATGCCATATAAATATAAATATAAATACCAGCGCCTGGCCTAATGAATTTATCATCCAATAATATCACTTAATAAAATATGTTTGTCTTAATTCTCTTTATCTGTTCTTTTATCAGATCCTTTTCTTGAAGTGTGTCAACATTCTGTTAAGTCAGAAATCTTTAGCTTTTACCTTTGCCTACCTCAGTAGAAGTTCCCAAATTTGTATGGAAAATTTGGCCTAAGATTGATCAGAAGAGTCAGATTATTTTGATAAGCCTAATGAGCTTCATGTTGCCCAATTTAGAATAAGACTCTGGCTTAATTTTAGGAACTTTCAGCTAAACTTCTTCCTCAATTATACATGCAGGATTTATTTTTAAGTGAGAGATCCTCAGATTTAACAACCTTGACCCCAATTTTAGGATATGCAGGGTTAAGTGCAATTTGAATTAGATTTGGTGAATATCTAGATAATGCAAATCTAAAATTTCTGAGTATCTTTTGGAACATAGGTTAGATTGAGGTTGTCCCATATTAAAATCAAAAAAGAGTCTATGCTATTACTCTAGTTCCTTTAACCTATTAACAAATAAGCGCAAAACTTCTATTGGGTACTTGCTATAATCAAATACTTATATCAATTGCTAGGACAAAAAAATAAAGTTAAACTAATTTAATGAAATTGTTATAGTAAATATTTCTATTATGCTGATACTCTGATAATTTAAGAGATATTTATAATGAATATCAAAATAAATGAAAAACTGGAATATGGTTAGATTGTTGGTCACTTTTCTTTAAGTAGGTTATTAGATTTGTTTAGAATTTCAGTGAATAACTTTTTCTATTATCACATTGCTATAAGTATGCAAGATTTATTAATATCAGTTCAGTGGTTTCTAAGATTACTGTGGATAAATAAAGATTCCCTAGAGATTTATTTATATAGATAAATAATTCTTTATATAGATTAGTAGTTAATAGAAAACTTGTTTTAATGATATGTGGTAAATTAATAAATACCTTGATCCTAATTTAAGAAAGGCAGGGTTGAGTCAAAGTCAAATTTAAATTTGGCGATTATCCATTTAGAGCAGATTTAAGTCTTTTCAGTCTCCATCAGAACATGGGTTTTAATTAAGGTTGGTCATATTTAGATTTAAATTTTATTTGAGGTGGGACGACCTGGGGATGATACTACACCGATTAGGGAAGTGAAGAAAATGGGAAATGAGGATAAAACCTGGAAAACCTCCATGTGTGGCATATGATAGGCCAGGAACTCCATGGACCGCCTTTACTATTCGCTATCTCAGTTTGGGGCATTGGTGCACAAAACCAACACAGTCAAAATCGTCCCCTACCCAAAGTCCATTACTGGGATTGAACTCAGGAGGCAGTGGTAGAGGGTCCATACTCTACCACTGGGGTATCCTCCCTAAGGTTGGTCATATTATTATCACATAAAAAGGCTTTATAATAACTTTGATTTTTTAACTATTGTTAACAAATAAAGTAAAGAGCCTTCCATTGGCTAACTGTTATAAGTATGTAAAGTTTTATCAAAAGTGATTGCTAGTTTCTAATATTGCTATAAACAACCTAGACCCTCTAGAACTTCATTTGTTTAGAAGATTAGCATTCAATAGTCCAAAACAACATTCAATTTTGCAACACTTCAGATTAACTTATTAAAGATATTTAATTATTTGAGGTGGGCTCAACTGTTGATAATACTGCATCAATTAACCCTTCAAATGTTTTCCTATATATTTTATTAACTGAGGCAAGCTTACCAGGGGATGAACAATACTGAGCTCAGAAGAGCAAAACTTATACCAAACTAAATTTGAATGAACAGAAAGAGACAAACGTATCACTAAAGCTGCTTCAAAAATTAAAAAAAAACTAAAAATGATCCAACCAGGTCAGATGCTTTAAACTGCTATGCATTCATGGTGAGGGGTGAATGGGGGTTAAGAGTTTCATCTTCCTCCTCTTTGTCAGACAGTGTATAGCAAAGCGCTGAGAGCACAGGCATGGGTACATCCTCAAAAAGGAGTCAAGGTAGCAGAATGGGGCTTGTAGCTCAATTTTTGTTATGAGGAGGGTGGTGATATATTGGAGGGGGCTTTCTCAGTCTCAAGGCAAACTGTAGGGAGAGTGGTGAAGGTGGCAATGTTGTTGCTGGTAATGCGGGTCTTGGGGCCAAATTATGCAGCTGTCACAACTTTTTGTATTACTTTGTTGGCAACTTGGTGAAATTGAAGAGATTTTTTCATGAACTTGTTGCATGGGGGAAGGACAGGGATAGGTATCCCCTTGGCCAAGACTGCAACTGGTTTTGCTACAGCCTTTTGGAGGGGGTGACAATCAGGGGAGGCAACAGCCTCTTTGGTGAGTTGTTGGTCACTTCAGAATTCATTAACAATGGAGTATAGAACATAGAGCATAGTGTCAAGTTGAAAACTGAGCTGCATATTCTGTGTTTAGGTATATTTTAAGGCTTGAGGCCTTGACCAAGTCAGGGACAGGATTTCTCAAATCAACTACCTCCAAATAATCCCAGGGAATTTTTGTTGAAAACTATAGGTTGATTGGTATACAGGTGGGCTGGATTGGGTGGCTGAATAGTTTTTTTAAATTTACTAGGGTCTATGCTAGCTCTGATTGGTTGGAGTAGGAGTGGGCATTTGATATGTAGGTTCCTTATTGTCTGAATCAGTGGCAGTTACATCTACCATTTTGGGTGGAGGGGGAATTAGGATTGCATCCCATTAAAAAAGCTTTTATATATAATGAGAGTATCATAGAGGAAGTTGAGTATGCAGGTTTTAGCTTTGGCCATGGTAGGGCAGAGCTGCTTCAAGTGGTTCAGGTTGAAACAGATAGGGCAAACCATACACCCTTTATCTACTCTGGCCCAGAGAGGGTGGTCAGGGGCAGAGGAGACTATGGTGTAAGGGGAAATCAAAATAGAGATTTTGGTTGAGATTGGGGGTATAGTTACAATGATGCAAGGGCCCACAAGCTGGTTGGCTCCATTAGGAACTGTAAATTGTAGAATGGGGTCAGCACTATATGCTGACAACCCAGCTATTAGTTCTTTATATAAACTATCAGGAGGGAGGTAGGTGGGGAGGCCTGCAAATTGAACCACAAGAGAATATCATCAGGCAACTAGGTGCAAGTGGTTGGGATAGGGGTTCCCTAGAATACTAGGAGAATATTGGCTGCAATTGTAGCATCAGCTTCACAGGTGAAGCCAAGGTCAAAGCACCCCTTGTAAAGGCTGAAGTTAAAGAAGCCTGGAGGCTGCATAAGTGCCTGGGCTAATTCTTTTATTTGCTTTTTACTGTAGGGAAATAATTTACTATATTCAACCAGGAGACCAAATTATATCTTGCTTTGGGGAGCACTATGGGGCTACAAAGCACCACTCAGGAACATGTAAGGTGGAGGGTGAGATCCTTAGGGGGAATATTCAACCTGAGGTATTGGGGGGCTGGTTGATCTAGCTCAAAAGTATTTTCATGCCAGGTGGAAGATACTAGGTGAGGTTTCACTGCTGCCCTATTTTGGAGCAGTGGGCAGTAGAGCTGAGGATATTAGGGTTTTGCTATATGTCAGTTTTTTGAAGTTGTTTAGTTCTGCTTTAATTTTTAAATTTGAATAAAAGTGATATCAAGCGGAAGAGAAAGCTTTATGATTTTCTATATATATCTAAAACTAGGGGTTTATTTAAATCTAAAAGAGTAGATATGTATCCAAAAAATAAGGGTTATGTAAATTCTAAAATGCATATATTTATACAAAATTTGAGGGTAATGTAAATCTAAAAATGCATATAGGCATTCAAGAAATAAGGGTTATATATCTTTTATTTAAAAATTCACTGAATATTTATGTTACAGATATGGACTAAAAAAGTATAAATATTGGCCAAGAAATTTTTGCTAAGTTTAAGGGCCAAAAATTAAAGGATTTTTTTGAAAATAAGTTAAAGGGTTAATGAGGAAATCGAATCAATGAGAAAGGAGGATAAATCCCGGTAATCCTACACGTGCGGAGTTCTGATAGGCCAAGAATTCCATGGACCGCCTTGCTATACGCTATCTCTGTTCGGGGCATTGGTGCGCAACGCCAACGCTGTCAAATTGTCCCATATACAAATTTCAACTAACAGGATCGAACTCAGGAGGCAGTGGTAATTTATTAAAATTAAATCTGCATGTTCTAATTATAATTTGTTACAATTATTAATTGGTAACATTATTAATTTATTTCTATTTTGTAATTTACTGACCATTGAAGAACTTTTTTATTTATGCTACCGTTTGCGATTATTTTTTAATTTTATTATTGACAAAACATATAATTGCGTTTCAAAATTTAAAAATAGAAGCTAACAAAGAGTTGATTTACAAATGAATGATCAAATTCTGTAGCATAAACTTTAACGCGAAAACTACAACCATTCTAAATAAGTAGTAATTTTTATTTGAGCTCTAAAATATACTACGGAATACCTTCTGTGTACTTTGTTTCTCCATTTGATGTACAACATCTCATTTAAGGCCAATATGTATATGCATTTAAATAGAGTGTTCCATAATGTATTTGCATCCAAAATTGGGCAATTCACTAAGTATAAAAGAAACCAAAAAGTTTCTACGTGAAACACAAATGAGAATTGTTACCACCATCTTACTTTGTGCCGCAGCCAACGTCTTTGCCAAGGTTCAAAACAGAAGTCAACTCAACAGTGAAGTGTTTACAAAAGCGACAACTGATAAACAAATTGACTCCGATGTAATTTGCTTTCTTATGCTGAGGTAATTGATGCAGACGAGGAATACATTCAATTGTTCAAGTATATCAAGACCAACCAAGATGTGATCAAAGCAACATTTAGATTACTCAGAAAAATAATAACTGAATTGGTGAAGACCAATAGCTATGAAGGCTGTGACAGAATCGAGCACCTGAAGTATAAATTAAATTTTATAATTTATCAAGCTAAGGCTCAAACCAATACAATCCGAGACTATGCTAGAATGGCAGCAAACGATATTCTGCGTAAAGAATACAAGGATGTTCACAACCATCAGCAAGTTAAGAATGATTACAATGATGCCATGAAAATTATTAATAAACTTATTGAACATTTCAAGGCTAAAGCTAATGAGATTCGGCAACATCAGTTAACGAAAATCATCAGTGATTGCGCGAAAACTTCTACGAGATTAACTTCAGCTGAGAAGATAAATGTAGTTGACAATTCCCAAGATGAATACACTCAAAATCACGCATCAAGCAAACAAAATCAAATCGTTGCACCTAAAGACAAACAATTTTTTGATGACAACATCGAAAGTGAGGACAAAGAAGAGAAAGTAGAAAAGATGGTTTTGAAGATGTTTACGGAGACTATATTTTGACACTTGAGTAAGCTGTTCATCCTTACGACTCTATTAAAATGTTTCGAGAAGCGTATAAATTTTAAATCTAATTTATGCTTTAGTAACTGCTTTATTTTAAGATAAAAAACTCAGGAACATTTTCTTACATTTTTGATCAAGTAATATATAACCTATACCTTTATTCCACATAAAAAAATTTTATAAATTAATTCCTATAGATCTTTTCGAAGAAAACTATATGATACAAAGTTATACATACCATAATATTTGAAACTTGTACCAAATGGTAAAAAGCTAAAGAGCATGTATATGTCCTACCTGGGTATCATTTAAACTTTTCTATAGCAATTCATTTACATCGTGCTGTGGTATCATCATTCTGTATATTCTTTAACTTTAAAAAAGATGACTGGGATAGTTAGATTACTTAAGTAATTGGTTGAATTGGCCTAAATTATAACACTGAATGTTGTAAAGGTCCTGGATTTCCAGTTTTATCAAGGGATTGAGGTGTTATCAGCACCTCAAGCATTGCAATTATTATTTATCACAATAGATTGTTAGTGGAATGCTCAGTTAATAATTTTGGTCCATATTAATGAGTATCAATGAGAATAAACTTAAATAAAGCCATAGTCAAATGGAAAATCAATATTTAAGAAATTAAGTTCTTTGTAGAAAATGATCCAGTTTTTACGCATAATCAATTATAAAAATAGATAAAAATAAATGTGATATAGGGAAAAAATTTAGAAAAAAACAAATCACATGCAAAACCTATGTATAAGAACACAGATTAATACAGAATACTCTTGGCTTCATGACACTCCCACTATTTGTTTTTGTAATGATAAATCATGAGCTGGTACCCATTGATAGTATTTTAATAGAAAATTCTATTAGAGTTTCCAAGTTGTAGTTTCCATAAGCTAGACTTTAAAGGTTTTTTAGGTTCGAAGTATGTTTAGGTTTTTGAGACTTGTAACTGAGTAGTTCATTAAATATAGTACAAGATTTCTGAAAGCAAAGTAAAGGAGATTATTGAGCTAATTAATGTACCAAATATTCACTTTATTGGCCTTTTCTTGAGAGACTTCATTTCTTCATTTGAATTGATTTGTCTGAGGTCTTATCTTCAATTTTCAAGATGTTGGAGTCAGATTGATACGTGATTCCAAATAAGAGATTACAAGGAGTGTGTTGAGCGGCAGTATAAGTCTTGAGATTGTAGGTGTTGAAAAGCAGCATCTGCACAGGATTACAAGGGGTTATACCACTTTAAAAAAGGCTTCCTGTTTGACAACAGGAAGTGTTATCTGAGCTAATAAAGATTCTGATAAAAACATAACACTGTTTACTTCAAATTACTTAGTCAACCATTGTCTAAAATAAACTAAAATAACATTAGTAAAATCTAGTAAGCCATGAACAAGGTGCTTTACTATGGATCCTATTTATATATATATAGGTGACACTTGGCAATTTATTTACATACTTATCAGAAAACATTTGCATTGGTGCTGGATAATACATTACTTTATTTATCAACCTCCAGTATCTGGCATGCTATTAGTCAGAACTATTATCGGACTTATTCATTATTGCAGCAATTGCTTTTGCAAATTTGGTAAGCTAACGTTAATGGAAACTTAGCTCAATAGATTTCCTAAAAGTCTATTCATCAAGTTAGGCATGATTAATCTTATTGGAATTTTTGCAATAAAATATAAAATATGCAGGCACTACAAAGGCTACAAAATTATTAGTTTTGTAACTCTAACAAATATTAAACTAAGCAATGAAATTATTAGTTTTGTTGCAACAATGAATTTGAAAAGGAATAATGATCTTAGTTAAAGGACCAAAATATAGATTTAAGAGACAAAATAATGGTACCTTTGTTAAAATTTAGAGAAATTTATAGGAGTGGTTTTAGTAGGTCTTTGTAAGGATCTTCATGCTTCAAAAGTGGTAAAATCTTTTCTTTTAAAGGACTGATATTGCTGATTAATATTAATATATTTATAATTTCCAGATATGATAAGATTCTTATTAGACGTGATTGACATTCTTGTTGAGGCCTAGCCCATTTAGAATGCTCAGCCCCTTAAGAATGCTTAATACCTTCAGTCAAATGAGGCTGATAACTATAAATAGTTGATTGTTGATCTAGATTAGAATCAGATATCTCTGAAGATTTTTTAATAATCTTATTAGACTGAGATATCAAGCCTTGTTCTTGATTAGAATTGGTCATCTCAGGTGAATTTCTAACAATGCCCCCTTAAGATCTTGCCTAGGGGGCATGTACTTACAAAGAAATCTACTGTGAACTCTATTAATAACAGCCCCAGAGTAAACAGCTAAAATGGATCATTTAATACCCTGACAATAGATAATATGATAGGGACCAGACCATAAGATATCAAGTTTGTGGATTCTTACTCCAGGTCTATGATGATAAAAGAGCATAACATCTCCTAATTGATACTCAGGTAAGGTAGGCCTATTAATATTTATCCTAGTTCCTTCTTTTAAAATTGTTGTAGAAAGAGAGCTTAAAACTAAGTCTTGCGTCCTGATAACTTTGTCATCTAACCTTCTTATAGCTGATTTATTAGTTTGAGAATAAGTATCAAGTATAGGTTGTACATTTGAGGGTAAAATAAGATCCTGATATAAAGAGCCTTGAAGGGAGATATCCAATTATATGATGATTTCTAACCCTGTAGGGTAACATTGCACTAGGTAAGTATAGATTCCATCTATTGGGATCATTTGAGGCCATCTTTCAAAGAATTGCTATAAGGGTACCATTAGCTTGTTCAACAGCAGCGTTAGTAAAAGGACTGTAAGGAGCTGTAAATGATTGATATGTACCCATCAATTTAGTGAGCTCATATACCACTTTTGTGAAATGAAATTAATTCCATTATAAGATAATAGTATTTCTGGGATTTTATGATGTGTAAAAACTTGTTTGAAAAGGAAAGACGCTGTAGACTTAGCACTTACAGTGGAAAAAGAAACGTCCTCAAATCATTTGATAAAATGGTCAATAGCTAATATAATATAACAATGTCCATAAGTAGCAGTGGGAAGGGGATCCATTACATTGATAACCATTACAGAAAAAGTTTCTGAGGGTCCCACAACTTTATGTTGATAGACAGATTCCCACTACATTGTTTTTAACAAATAAGACAAGTTTCCATCACATCATGTACAGTTTCCGGTATATTATCCCAATAACATCACTCTTTCACCCAATGTAAGTTCTTAGCGACAGCTCCATGGCCTTAGTTTGATGAACCTCCATAATGGTATCAGTCCTAGCTGAAGGCTGAATAAAAGTTAGCCACTTGGATTCTAACTTCTTATAAAGAGATCCTCTTTTAATTTGAGTATTCTCAGTTAAATATTGTGACTTTGCTATAACATCCTTAGATTCATGATACCTTAGTTCTGGTCTGCCAATTATGTCAAAGATGCAATCCTCTTCAGTAATGTATAGAGTTAGTATAGGTAACCAAGAAAGTTCATCAGCATTTTGGTGTATAACTCCAGCATGATAATATTGAAAAATCATAATTCTGAAGCTTTAGAGCCCATCTAGCTAAGCATCCATAAGGATCTTTCATTTGTTGCAACCATTTTAGGGATGCTTATTCTGAGATGATAGTAAAATGTTTGCCATAAAGATAGGGACAAAAATGCTTGATTGCTGATAGGACCGCAAGGCACTCTCTTTCAGTAATGCAATAGTTGTATTCTGCTTTGGAAAGGGTCTTACTATAAAAAACAATAGGATGATCTACCAGGTTAGAGTCATGCTGAGCCTAAATAGCCCCAATAGCTACATCACTGGCATTGGTAAATAAGAAAATGTTTTGAAAAATCATGATGAGCTAAAATTGGGGCTCTGATTAAAGCTTGACATAAAAGATCAAATGCTTGTTGTTTTAACTCTTCCCATAAGAAGGGAACTTCCTTATTGGGACCATCTAGTACTAAAAAAAGGGAACTTCCTTATGCAGTAAATAAACTAAAAGTTCAGCAATTTCTGCAAAATGGGAAATAAATTGTTGGTAATAACCAACTATCCTTAAAAACACTTGAATATCTAGTAAGCACTTAAAAAACAGGTATGTCCATAATAGCTTGAATCTTGTCAGACAAGGGTAATAACCAAAGCAATTAACCTTGTGGCCTAAGAATTCCATCTCAGTTTTGAAAAAAGCGTACTTATAAGGTTTTAGCTTAAGAGAAGCTCAGTTCATTCTGCCAAATACTTCCTTTAGATGGACTAAATGCTCTTTGAAAGTGAAAGAAAAATTAGTAACATATTATAATTATGCAAAAATGCAGAAAAGCTTGAGGTTACAAAATAAGTCATTGTTGGGTTTTTTGCCACATTACAGCCATCTAAATCACCATGGATCTCTAGGGGATAAATCCCTTATAGCAAGTAAATTGGATATCAGCTGACCCTTTTTCAGGTTAACAGTGTTTGGGGGATTTTAGGTAATTTGCCTGGTTCAGATCCATTAAGGATCAATCTGTGTAAATACTTAAGATCTCATTGGGCAGAGTTGCTGACAAAATGGGATCATCTGATAGTTAATCAATGATTAACTATAAGGTGACCAATTGGGATTTGTCAGTAACATCACTGACTGATTGGAAATTTAAGGAGCAAGTTGTGAGGCAAGTGATGCCACCTGCAACTAGCAAATTTATCAGTTGGTTTGTGAACTGTCTTAATGGGTAACAACTCCCATTACCTAAGCAGGTTGCTCACCAAATATGGTTGGTTTGTTGGGATCAAGTAGAAAACATTAGGGACGGATTTTCTGACTCTTTCTATTTAGGTCTTGAGGATATCTGATGACAGAATACTAGCCAGGATGGGAAGACCATAACTGATGAGGCAATGAAGTGTAATTCAATGGCAACGGCTGCCATTTTATTGCTGAGGCACCAACCAAGTGTTGGGTACCAAATTCCCTCTATAAAATCCCCTAAAAACTTACATAATAAAAACATTAATTACCAAAATTCATTACTAGTTCTATTGATCTTTAATGCAATTATTGCTGTGTGCTTTAATTGGAGACTCTTTAATAAGATAAAGAGTAACTATCAAGGATCCTGAGAAGAGAAGCTTAACTGAGACAGCTATTGCTACTGACTTTGTGTCACCAGAAGAAAGGCCATAAACTAGGGTCTAAGCGTGGATCAAGTTAGGTGGATAAGATCATAATTACTACTGAGGAAATATAGAGATTTTCAAGGAGGAATATCAGTCAAGAATTGGACCAAACATTAGTTATCTATACAACTACAGTTAATAGTCTTCATAATATTATCATTTATATATATATCATCAGAAAACGTGAGGATTGCACAAAACTGAACCTGTGCATTTATCTATTTAGGGGTTAATATTTGTGAACAAGCAGCAAAGCCCCTAGACTTTTAACAATTGATGCTCACTTTAGGGGTTTTAGTTGAGTAGGATAATAGGACAAGATGTTGTACAAGGTGAATTACAAAAACTTTGTATGGAGTTGGCAACCATCAAAAATAACACCTTGAATTCTGCGGATCATAAAGGATATGCTGCCTTAGAGGAAAGCGTTACCAAGATTGAGGAAGGAGTCAAAAATGTCGCTAGTTTTGATAATGATTCAATAGGAAAAGTAACGTCATTAAAGAGAAAGGCAGGAGATTAAGTTCAAGGATATTACTCCTAAAAATGGAGCATGAAGCAGATCACATTTGATTATGGGCAATCAGCGCAGATATAGAGTGGCTGTTTAAGCAAGTCAAGGAGTTGAAGGCTCATAAATGTGAATGTGAGCCTATGTGGCGATTGACGCTGAAGAAAGGACCCCAAGAACTCCAGTTGGGGAGTTGACTATTACATGAAATATGCCACCTGCCTTCACAGCCATTTTATAGATGACTCCTAAAATTATCCTCAAGTTAGTTGAGTAGCCAAACAAAGAGTGGTGGCTAGAGAACTTTTGGAGGAATTTAAAGCTACGCCAAAATTACCTACTTTCCATTGGGATAATGCCCTTGCATTTTTCCAATTATTCAACATGACAACGTTTGGTTATGGCAATTGTCAAAAGGCTTTGATGGTGATGAATTACTTGGATACTGATTGTCAAAATCTAGTGTTACCCAACCTTGAGGGGGACAGCTGGTCATACTCAGGGGCCAAGGAAGTCATTATGAAAGAATTTGGAAGTTTCATGCACATGTTAAAGCGCAAGCAAGAATTAATGGAAATTAAATTCAGAAGGATGAACGATTAGCAAGTTTTGCTAATCATTTCTACTAAGAATCGTAGATTTTGGTTAAAGAAAAAGTGCTAGATGGTTTTGATGCACGGATCATGCTGTAAGCAGCCCTTTGGCCCTATCACAATTTGCATTGAATGATGTATTACGTGTTCACAACAGAGATTACCACCTTGAAGATGATGGATCATTTTTAGATATTAGGAGATACCTTTGATGCTCTGTATAGAAGTTTAAATTGAATCCAGTATGAAATTCAAATCCTACAAAGGGGACTGAGGGCGCTAAGAAGTTTAATAATTGAACCATGTCAGGAAATAAGCCTAAAGATCTCAAGTGGATTGATAAAAAAGAAAGATGCTGTTACCAGTGTGGAGGAAAAGGACAATCTGATGTTAACTGCAAGAAGTCTAAGGAGAAGATCAATGTGGTCCAAGCAAAAGAGTATAAACCCACACAGAAGTAAGGAAAAGGGCCCACACCTAGAAAGGGTACAGTCTAAAGTTGCAGAAAAATCTGTTCTATCCCAATATTATGCATGAAGAAATTGATATCAGTGATCTGTTTGTCGATGATAATGAACAGGATCAACTATATCAAGTGGTCAATTTAGATGTGAACGCAGTAACAACATCTGGAGCAAAGGGGATTGACCCAAAATAATTATGCAGTTGCTCAGTCGTAAGCATGACAACTAGCAGACAATATTCTAGCCACAGAGAACCTGGAAGAATTGACTGAAATCAAATTAGATGAAGCAAACCTGTCTATCCCCCTTAATGAAATTAATGTATCGTTTCCTTATCTATTGGCACAGATAATTTAAACCCTTAATTTGGCAAAATAATGCCACTATACACCCAGTAATTATGAATTTACATTACTTTGAGTGTACATGTAAGATATACTGGTTAATTGAGTATGGGAATGGGCAATAGTTGACAGCGGAGCGCCCATTAATATTGTCTCAATCAAGCTGGTGAAGAAGATGAGAATCTCACGTAATTTAGAAAACAAGAAAGAATATGGGAAAGCTGGGTCAAATACCAACATCTCTTGTGAAGCGTATAGTGCACTGCATCTTCAATTTGGATCCTTGTGGTATCCATCTCAGCCATAGTTTTGGCCAACCAGAATTATGATATTCTGATAGGAACAGAGTTTCTACAAAAATATGGAGTTAAATGTAGCTTTGAGGATGATAAATTGACCATATTGGGTAAGACGTTACCATTAGTTTATCAAAAAAGACAGGGAAGTTCCACTGAATTGAAAAATAACTTCATTAATCTGATCTACAATGATGGCATTTTCCTGATGTGATACCAATTAGTTGGCTAGAATTGATAAGATATGCTGATGGAGATCCTAAAATTGGGGAATTCCATTGTACATTAAATGTTTGAGAACCACACCACCAGGATCACAGATAATAGTCAACATGGGGTTGAAATTGGAGATACCTGAGCTCCTTTGGAGAAGTCACAACCCCTGGAAGATGTCCAGAGCTGAGCCTTGGGCAGCTCTAGGAATAATTCTGCTGGGCCATGGAGAAAATCGAGTCTCCTGGAGAATTTTAGTGAAAAACTGATGAAGATTGAGAATAATCAGATCATCATGTTTGTTCATCTGATTCCAATGGCTGGACTGATGAAATTCCACGATTTTGGGACCCTCAATAAAATGGGATTACTGGCAGGGGTGACCAAAAGTATCAATTCATTGGTCAATTGAGAGCAACTCGCTAATATGACGGAAGACAGCAGGAGGAGGTGCTTGAGCTATTTGATAAGTATTGGGAGTATTCATTCAGGACAATTGCAATTTGGGATGCACAAGGAATGTGATCTACAAAGTTGACAACGGGGAAAATTTGTCAATAAGAATGAGACAAATTCAAAGATCAAAGGCAGCTGAAGTGTTAGTGGAGGAAGAAATTAGTAAACTAGTGAAACATGGGCTTCTAGTTTCATCGTTGAGTCCCTAGGTGAGCCCTATCCTTATTGTGAAGAAGAAGAATGTCTCAATCGGGTGGTGATTGATTACCAAAAGCTGAATAAGATTTTGAAGAAGGATTCATATCCACTACCATGAATTGACAATGTGCTAGATCAATTGGGAGAAACAAAGTATTTCTCCACAATGGATCTAATATCAGGATATTAACAAATTGATTTGCCAATGGAAGACTAATAGAAATGCGCAATTATCACTGTGCAGGGACTTTATTAACTGATGAGGCTGCCCCAAGGTCTATGCAATGCACCTGCGACGTTCCAGAGGGCCATGGACGCCATATCTGATGACCTGAAGTTGTCATGCGCCCTGGTATAATTGTATGATATAAATGCGTTCACTAGGACATTCACTGTTCAATTAAACCACTTGGAGGAAGTTTTTAAGCAACTATCCATGGCTAACATGAAAATCAAGCTAAGGAAGTGTCACTTCTTCATGAAAGAGTTGGAATATCTGGGATTAATAATTTAACTCTAATGGACTGCAGCTGCAAGACCAGAAAATTGAAGCCAAAGAGCGAATGGCTTTACCAAAGGGTGTCTGAGATATCCAAGTGTTCCTTGGAATGGTCTTATACAATTAAAGATTCATTTGGGATTTTTCAAGAATCGCTGAGCCCTATTCCATTTGTTAAAGGATCCAAAAAAGAATCATTTTTAGTAGTGAGGCCCAGAGTTCTTTGGATGACTTATGCTAGTATTATATAGATTCTCCAATTTTAAGGTATCTGAATTTCAATCAAGAATTTGTAATACAAACTGATGCTTCATTAATGGTGATTGGCACCATCCTGAGTCAAGCAGATGAACTTGTGGATGAACATCCAGTAGCATATGTGATTCAGACACTCTCAGCAGCTGAGAGGAATTACACCGTGGCTGAGTATCAATGCCTTGCAGTCATTTACGCCTGTAAACAGTTTTGGGTGTATATTCATGGAACTCACTTAAAGTAGTGATAGACCACTCCTAGTTGCATTAGCTACACAATTTAAGAGAACCAGAAGGATGACTGCCCCATGGTCATTAAAGCTACAAATTACAACTATAAGGTAGTCCATCAATTTGGAGCTTCTTATCAGAATACAGATGGCTTATCAAGATTACCAATGATCAAGTGGTATACTAGCAGGCAGATGAGATATTCCAGAGAATGGTTAAAGGAGAAATTGAGAAAAAGCTCTGAGAAATCTAAGGTGTGAGTTGGGATCATATTTGATACCACAGATCTTTTTTGTTTGTAGGCCAGATGACCCGAGTCCATGGGTGTTGGTTACTTACCTTGGTTGCTTCTCTTGGTCAAGAAATCTTATTAATCCAGATACCAAGCCTGATGTGGTAGATTCCAAATAGATACAATTTTTACTTAAAATTTCAAAAAGGGAGAAAAAAGGTAAATTTTATTAGCATAATACCAGCTATATATGGGTAATTGGGGAGGTGTTTCAGGAAAAATCTAAGCCACCCAAGCCTATCTAATAAAGTAAACCAATTGGGGATTTAATAAAAACCCAATTATCTTGGTCGAGTTATTTGTGCTCTTCTCATGGCTTGAGGTTTGAACCCCGAGGTTGTATGGCTCTGAGAGAGCATGATTCAGCCACATCAGTTGGGGTTAATCACTGGTTTCAATAATAGTTGACTTTCATTAGGGATAATCCCTGACAGAATTTTGGGCTTTTTGGTCAAATAACGATTGATCTCCAACTTTGATAGCTGTCAATTTTCTTTGGGGATTATCTCCTACAGAAGTTTGGGCTTTTTGGTCAGTTTGGGACAATTCCTTTCATCTGATGTATCCAAATCCACCATTCAGGTAGGAATCTCAACGATACCCACCTCTAGATCTTGTCACATGGGGGAAAACGAATGGAGAAAGTGACTATGTACGCAGTTTACAACTGTTCCCTGAACAACCTCTAGAATTGAGTGTTCATTGCCCATCTATATATGCCTCAATAGGGCCCTAACTAGTTGGTGTTTAGCTTGTGATCACAACCTCCAGGCCAGTGATGGTAGAATAAGACGAGTTACCAGGTTGGAAGGTGTGTAAGGGATCATGCTTATCGTTAAATTAAGCAGTTTTTCTAATGGTTGTGGAAGACAGGTTTTTGGCAGCCAGGGCATGAAGTCTTATGGTTAAATTTGCAATACTTTACATAAAGACTTCAGGTGCTTCAGGAAAAAGCTTAGTCAAGCATCACCTGGACTTTGGAAGGCAGATGGAGATTTCTGCCATACAACGCTTGGAATGGCGACATCTTAGTAATTCAATGGTAACTAATCCAATAGGCCAGAATTGTACTAGGCAAATATTAAAGCCAATGAAGGGGATCAGTCATAGCCGTTTTTCAGAGGGTTGCAGTTAGAGACCATCTACCCGCTCTACCATTACATTGGTTGCAGGATGATAGGGGTGATAAATACCTGTGTGGTTCCCATCAGGTCGGCTAAATCTTTCACCAGCATCAAGTGGAAATTTTGTCCATTATCAAAAAGGATGATGTTAGGGCACCCATGATGGGTTATAATCCTACTATATAAAAACGCTGTGGTAGCCTTTGCTGAAGCGGTGGAAAGCAATATGGCTTTGATACACTTAGTTAGATGGTTCAAGGCTAATAGGAGAAACCAATGTCCTTTGAAGGCTCAAGGAAGAGGTCCCACAACATCAATGCTAATAGTATGGAATGAATTACAGGGAGGAGCCACTGGATGTTGAGAGTGGGTATTAGGTCCAGCTTGGCTTTTACATACCAGACAGGACTCCAGTACATCCTGTATAGAAACAAACATTCCTTCCCAATAACATCAAGTTTTAGGCCACTGGTAAGCTTTCTGAATTTATCCATGGCTGACTTGCCAATATCCCTCTAATATGATGTCATTTCGAGCTGATGATCTTTCATAAGGCACCAATCGTTTAGACACAAGTTTGCACAATTGACCGTTCTTGACTTGGAGATTTGTTGATTTTTCACTAATTCCTTTTTGATGGTGTTGGAATTTTTTCCTCATATTCCCAGCCTGCTAGATTACCAGGAATCACTAAGGATAAATCCCTAGTGCGAGGTGAATTGGAAATTGGTGGACCCTAATTTCAGAGTAACTATGTTTAAGGGATTTTAGGATATTTGCCTGGTCATATCCATTGGGGATCAATCTGGACAAATGCTTAAGATCTCATTGGGTAGAGTTGTCGATGAAATAGGAGCATCTAATAGTGATTAACTATCAGGTGTACCAATTGGTATTGGTCAGGTAACATCACCAACTGATTGGGATTTTAAGTAGCAAGTTACGAGGTGAGAGATTTGCCTGCAACCAGTGAAATAATCAATTGGTTTGTGACCTGCCTTAATGGGTAATAATTCCCATTACCTAAGCAGGTCGATAGCCAAATTGTTGGTTTGCTTGGATCAAGAGGAAAATTTTAGGGACACGTTTTCTGACTCTTTCTGTTTAGGTCTCAAGGATGTCCAATGACGCAATTCTAGCCAGCTTGGGGAAGACCATTGCTGCTGAGACGAGGATAGTGATTGAATGGCAACAGCTGCCGTTTCATTGAAGAGGTAGCAATCAAGGGTTAGACACTGAATCCCCATTTTAACTTCCTAGAATTCACTCATAATAAAAAACAGTTAGATAATACTACAGATATACAGTTCTATAGTTTTCATTTGGTATTTAGTTTAAGAGTAAACTATTATCAGCTTTCAATTGTTCTATTCTTCTCAAGGATATTATTACCATGTGTGATAATTAGGAGACTCTTTTGAGAAAAGAGCAAAGTTCTGAGCGGGGATCTAGAGAAGAATGAGAAACAATCAGGGATTACTGCCAACTGTGTGTTTAATAAAGATACTGTCACCAGGAAATCTCAAAGAAAATTGGGTTGGACAGGATGAGGGAACGAATCCCTATATCAATACATCTCAAGTATTTTGAGCGGGAGTACTGGCCAAGCGTTGGGCCAAGATTTAAGAATTCTATCTAACAATGGATAATAGTCGTCATACTATTATCAATTGATAATGTCAAATACTATACAACGCAGATGGATTGCACAAGAACCAAACCTATGCAGCAATAAGTTTATAGGGATTATTGGCTTAATAACCAGATCCATAGATTTAAAAGTTTGGTGCTCACTACAGGGGTGTAGTTGAGTAGAATAACTTATAAGGATGTCGTATAAAGATGAGTTACAAAAACAGTGGATGGAGTTAACCACCATGAATTAGAATGCCCTAAACTCAGCAGATTATTGGGAATTCTCAGCCTTGGAAGATTGAGTTGCCAAGATGGAGGGAGGGATAAATAATGCTGTGAGTTTAAGGAATGAGTTACTTGGAAAGTAACTTCATTAAAGAAGAAAGAAGGGGACCTAATTTGAGAGGTCTTATATATGAAAAGGGAGCGAGAAGATGATCACATTAATCTAAGAAATTTCAGTGCTATATAGAGCGACTGATCAGTCAGGTCAAGGGGCTTAAAGCTCACAAATGCAATTGCGAGCTAATTGTGGCAATCGGATCTGAAAAAAAGAAGTCCACATATGATAATTGGGAAGTTGAATAACCCAATAAACATGCCGCCCACTTTTGCTGCCATTTTGGAGATGATGCCCAAAGTCACTCCCAAAGTGAGATGAGTGACTGAACCTAGAGAATTGGTTAGAGATAACTCTGAGGAATTTAGGGCAACGCCAAAATTTCCAACGTTCTATTGAGATAACGCCACAGCGTTTTTCTGACTGTTTGATATGAACATGTATGGCTACAGGGATCGTCAAAAGGCGTTGATGGTCATGAATTTCCTAGACACCGACTGTCAGAACTTAGTGTTACCCCACCTGGAGGTGGACAGCTGGTCATATGCGGAGGTCAAGGCGGCCATCATGAAAGAATTTGGGGTCTGCGCACATGTCAAAGCGCAAACAGAAGTTTATGGGAAACAGTTCTATAAAGATGAGTCTTTAGAAAGCTTTGTAGATTGGTTCTACCAGGAGTTGCAAATCCAGGTTGGAGCGAAGGTACTGGATGATTTTGATGCCAAAATCGCCTTACAAGTAGCCCTTTAGCCCTATTTCAATTTGCACCGCATGATAACTTCCATGTTTGTGTTGGAAATAATTACCTCTCAAATGGTAGATAATTTGAAAATTTTGGGAGAAAACTTCGATGCCCCAAAAGAAGTTTCAAATAAATCCAGTGCACAATTTTGATCCCAAGAAGGGGAACGAAGGTGCTTAAGAGATTAACAACCAAACTGTGCTGGGGAATAAGCCCAAAAATTCAGACAGATGAATAAGAAAGAAAAGGTCTGCTACCAATGTGATGGGAAGGGACATTTCGCTGTGCACTGTAAGAAGCTGAAGGATCAAATCAACATGGTCCAGGCAAAAAAGTCAGCTGCCACCAAGGAATTAGGAAAAGGGCCCATGGCCTAGACAGGGAACAGTCTAGAGCTGCTGAGAAGCCTGTTACTCCTGACATCATGACCAAGGAAATTGATATCAGTGATCTGTTTGTGGATGAAGACGTACAGGATCAACTGTATCAAGTGGTCAATTTAGACATAAATGCAGTGATCCAATATGGGGTGAAGGGAATTGACCCCGAGATAATTAAGGAAGTTGCCTGGACGTACACCTGACAACTGGCGGACTAGAGTTAAACCGCAGAGAATCCCAAAGAATTGTCTGAAGTCTGATTATATGAGGCCAATTTGTTGATCCCCCTCAGTGCATTAAATGAATCATTTCCTGATTTTATTAGCAAGAATTATTCACACCCTCAATTCAGCTAATTATGCCGCTATACACTCAGTAAACACTATATTGCAATACTCCAAGTGTACATATATAGACATACAAGTAAATCAAGTGTGGGTGAGGGCAATTGTTAACAGCAGAGTGCCAAACAACATTGTCTCAACCAAGCTGGTAAAGAGGATGAAAATCTCGCCGGATTTAGAACATAAGAAGGAGTATGGGACAGCTAAGATGAATACCACCATCTCATGTGAAACATATAGCACTTTGCCACTATGATTTATGTCCATGGTCATATCTGCACCAGCAATAGTTTTGGCCAACCAAAACTATGACATTCTGATTGGGATGGATTTATATGCAAGTACAGAGCTAAATGTAATTTTGAGGATAATATGTTGATCATACTGGGTCAGACGTTATCATTGGTATATCAGAAGGATGGTGAAGCTCCACTGGATAGGAGAATCAACTTCATCAAATATAATATACAATGACGGCATTGCCCAAATTTTATACCAATTAGTTGGTCAGAAGTGATGAGAAATGCTGATAGAAATCCTAGTGAACCATGGAATTCCACTGAGGATCAAGAATGAGAAGACCATACTGCCAGGATTGCAGATGATAGTCGACATGGGGTTGACATTGGAGATACCTGAGCTGTTGTATGGGGAGGTCAGAAGCCCCTGGAAGAAGTCCAAAGTAGATCCTTGGGTGGCTCCTGGGATAATAATTCTGGGCCATGGAGAAATTCACGTAATCCTGGCAAATTTAAGTAAAAAAATAATGAAGATCAGAAAGAATCAGATCATTGAATTTGTTCATCTAATCCTGATGGCCAAAATGAGGAGATTACACAATTTTGGGACTTTCAATGAGATAGGATTACTGGCCAGGGTAACTGAGAGTATCAACCTATTGGTTGATCAAGAGAGACTCACTGATCTGTCAGAAGGCCAGTAAGAAGAGTTTCTCCAATTGTTAAAAAGTATTGGGAAGAATTCACTCAGGACGACCATGATTTGGGATTCATGAAAGATGCGATCCACAGGTCAATACCATGGAAAATTTGCCAATCAGGATGAGCCCGATCTGACAAAAAAAGCAGCTGAAACGGTAGTGGTAGATGAATCCGCAAATTAGTAAAGCATGTGCTTCGAGTTCCTTCATCAAGTCCCAGGTGAGTCCAATTCTAATCAAGATAAAAAAAGGATGGCTACATCTGGGTGGTGATCGACTACCAAAAGCTGAATAAGATTATGAAGAAGGATTTATATCCCCTACCAAGAATTGACAATGCGCTAGATAAGTTGGGAGAAGCGAAGTATTTCTCTGCAATGGATCTGATCTCAGGATATTAGCAAATTGACTTGCCAAAAGAAGACCAAGAAAAATGCGCGATTATTACTGCGCAGGGGCTATACTAACCAACGAGGATGCCCCAGGGTCTATGTAATGCACCTGCATCGTTCCAGAGGGCCATGGACGCTATACTGAGAGACTAGAAGTTGTCATGCATCCTAGTATACTTGGATGATATCAATGTATTCAGTAGGACGTTTACTGATCATCTACACCACTTGAAAGAAGTATCTAAGTGACTGTCTGGGGCTAACCTGAAGATTAAGCTGAGGAAGTGTCACTCCTTTAAAAAAGAGTTGGAATATCTGGGATTTGTGATCAACTCTAGTGGATTGCAGCCGCAAGCCCAGAAGATAGAAGCCAAAGAATGGATGGCTGTACCAAAGAGTGTCTGAGATGTCCAAGTGTTCCTTGGGATGGTCAGATACTACAGAAGATTTACTCAGTATTTTGCCTGAATAGCCAAGCCCTTATTCCATCTGTTGAAGGATCCAAAAAAGGATTTGTATGAAATGAAGAAGCGCGGGAATCCTATGATGAGCTACGCCAGTACCTAATAGATTCTCCAATTTTGATATATCTGAATTTCAATAAAAATTTTATTAGACAAACTGATGCTTAAAAGATGGCAATCAGCGCCATACTAAGTCAAATAGATGAATTTGAGGACAAACATCCAATGGCGTATGTGAGCCAGACACTCTTAGCCGCTGAGAGGAACTACACCATAACTGAGTGTGAATGCCTTGCAGTCATTTACACCTGTAAGCAGTTTCAGGTGTATATCCATGGATGCACTTTAAAGTGGTGATGGACCACTCCTCATTGTGTTGGCTCCACAATTTGATAGAACCAGAAGGATGACTGACCCAATGGCCACTTAAGCTACAATCTTATGATTGTGAGATTGTCCACCAAGTGGGGGCTTCTCACCATGATGTGGATGGCTTATCGCAGTTGCCAATGGTCCAGATGGTATATCTGAAGGTGGATGAGTTATTCCAGAGAATAGTTGACAGATAAATTGGGAACAAGCCCCAAGAAATCAAAGGTGCGCTTCAAAAAGCTATGGAAAACACTGAGACCATTGATGGAAAAATGTTTAATTGACTAATGGGAAGTGGTCATTATTTCTGAAGCCATTGGAAAGAGCAGCTATCATTTAAGCCACTCATAGGGTTGTCAGGTATGGAGGCCTGAGAAAAATGACTGATCATATTTGCCAGTACTATTGGGAGTCAATCAACTACAATGTCGCCGACTATTTAGCTTGTTGCATGGAGTGCCAGCTGCACAAGCCACATAAGAATACAACTGGATACTGACTGGTTCGCCCTGGATTTGCCTGGCATATGGTATCCATCGACATGATGGGACTGCTGATGAGCACAGGGGGAGTCATGTACATAATAGTTGCTATTGACCATATGAAGAGATGGGTTGAGACAAAGGCCCTGGAAAAAGTAGACGCTACCAGCACCGCAAAGTTCATCCTGGAATAAGTAGTATATTGATATGTGTCTGCAGGTCCTTCTTAGCAATAATGGGACAAACTTCAGTCTC
Source organism: Massospora cicadina (assembly GCA_022478985.1). Classification (NCBI taxonomy): domain Eukaryota; kingdom Fungi; phylum Entomophthoromycota; class Entomophthoromycetes; order Entomophthorales; family Entomophthoraceae; genus Massospora; species Massospora cicadina. The sequence continues at coordinate 135,115 of JAKSZP010001473.1, read as the reverse complement.
ATGTGATCCCATGACTGAATGAGATTATGGGATCAGAGAAGTCGTTTCTTTACCCTACTGGCAAGAGACAAATGAACTGGTAGAATGAGTGAATAGAACGCTGGACTTGACGCTGAGAAATCTTCGCACAGGAAGAATTTAAACATGGGGAACGTACCTGAGTTCAGTCACGTTTCCCTACAATATCAGTCATCATATGTGACAAGAAAAACGCCGTTTGAGTTGCTATATGGGAGGAAGGCCACATTGCCACCAATTTTCTATTTAGTGGTGGAACCAACATTGGGGATGAGTGCTGAACAGTGCTTGAACCAATTGATGAATATCCTGAACGAGATGCAATTGCAAGCATTTGATACAGCCTTGAAGAAAAGGATATGAGCAAAACTGACGGATGACAAAAACCATCTGGCCTTAGAAGAATATCAAATAGGCGAAAATGTTGCCTATTGTGATATGCATGGTTTTGGAAGAAGAAACAAACTAGATTTGTTGTGGTCAGGTCTGTTTAAGATTATTGCTAAGACGGTGACTGATGCCTATTACATCAAGAATCTCTTGGATGGAAGAGTTGTAAATTGAGTCCATGATAAGTATCTGAAGTGATTGATCGAGGAAAAAACAAAAGAGTTACTTAAGGACTGATAAACCATTAATTTGGTCATGTCCTGATGATTAGATCAAGTCCAAAAAAGGACCTCTGAACTAATCTAGATGGTTGAGTCTGAAAAAAGGACCTCTGAACCATAGAAAACCGGTAGGTTTAAGTACCTAGGACCCAGTTTGGGGGGAAATTAAAGAAAGAATACCGCTGAACTGAAACAAGGTCAAATCCCATGGAAAAAGAAGAAATAAATAAAAAATTGATAGAAGATATTGAAACTATATATATTATAAACCACATAGAGCAAAACTGATATATTTTTATAATTTTTTATCTTTATTGATTATCCTTGATACAGTGATGATTCCGCCTATGTCACCTTTTGGAGAAGGGAGGATGGATCGCAGTAGGAAGGAATAGCTATCAAAAGTGATGTGAGATTGGATACTAGTGAGGGCTAGACCTACATAAAACCAAGTTCTTTGAGTGGACGCAGGTTTTGTGAGAAAGTGACTAGGGGAAGGGAAATTGAAATGTCAGAAGAAGCCAATTTTAAAACCCTGGAGTGGGGAGGAAAGCAACAGTATAGAAAGAGGCAGTTGGAAAATAACCTTGAGTAATCCTGATATGGTACCAGAGCCAGAAGATTAGTCTTGAGCGCCTGACAACGGGCTTCATCAAGAACACCGGACATATGGGCTAGCAGTAAACAAGGGATGCTTGACTGGGGTTGCTGAATCATGCCCCCTACTAAAGCCATCAGCGGAAGATACCAATGGGAAGTGCTGGAGATGAGATAGTCATGCAGGGAGAGAATGGCATCCTGCAAGTGATGACTACAGGATTCTCGGAAGCTGAAGCTGAAGGAACAGTGAAACCAGGGAGAGGCTGGAAGCTTCATGGACCAACTTCAAAGAACTTGGCCAGCAAAGTGAAGAGCATATGCGGTAATATCCCAATCTAGGATGTTCTCAAGACTGGAGGGATTCAGCGCTAAAAATAAAGCCTCAGTGACTTGGGCCTGTAATTCAGCGTAGGGAGCACAAAATGAATACTTTTACTGATTGTGAGCTCGTTAGTCAAGACAGCGGGTTTGTAGTATTGTATGAGTCAGAAGAGGAACTCAGGAAGCAAGTCTGACCTGGCAAGAAAAGAGCGATCAAGAGCAAAAGGCATAATTTCAGGAGCATCCACGATGATGGTTGGTGCATCTGCAAAAGGAGACAAAAACTAGGAGAGTTTAAAAATCCATAACTGTAATTGATGTCAGAGGAAGAATTGGCTGAGAGTTGTTTGAAATGACTGCAATTCTGGTTTCAGAAGGATTGGTTACCATTTCTGGTAATTTGATGGAAGGACTAGCCGCTGGTGCCAGACTAGGCAGATGAGTCCTGGAAGGACCATAGAAGAGGTTCTTTCATTCATCCCAACTCATCTTCTGGAAGAGCTAAAGATCTTGTCAGACAAACTGTTTAGAAGCTGTTGATACCACAACTTGGAATTTGATATATGAGCTGGATGAGAGGGGGATGTTGGACTTATATGGAAGTCAACATTATGCACTCTAAAATCCATTAAGCTCCAATTTTTGAGAAATTAATCTCAAAATTAATGGGATAAGCTCTCCAAGAGAAGAATTAAGAATGACTTGAGCCAAGAGGTTATAGGAGAAATACAAAGGCAAACTTAAATAAGTATTCTTGATTGAGCCATGAAACAAACATCGATGGCAAGAGTCTCCTGTCTAGGATGAGAAGAAAATCAGGAAATTGAGGAGCTGGACCAAGATATCTGAATATGACAGCGGGTCATATGCCCTGATAGGGAAAACTGGATCCTAGTACTAATATCATCACAAGTAAATCAATAAGCCTGGCATGACAGTAGATTGTGGGGACTGCGCTCTAAGTAGGTGGTAGCGGGGGAGGAAGAGGAAGAAAGCCACATGCTGAAAGGTCATCCCAAGCAGCATTGAGTATTGATAATTGTACTATGCTTGAGCCAATGAAGTATTCAACCAAGTTGCTGAAGCGGTGTTCTCATTCCCGGTCCTTTTCTTGCTGGAAATCTAAGCAAGAGGGGGGATGTGTTGGGATTTTCGCCCATATTCCCAGCCTGCTAGATTACCAGAATTGCTAGGGGATACTTCCCTAATGCGAGGTGATTTGGAAATCGGTGGACCCTAATTTCAGAGAAACTATGTTTGTGGGATTTTAGGATATTAGTCTGGTCATATCCATTGGGGTTTAGCTGGATGAATGCTTAAGATCTCGTCAGGTGGAGTTGCTGACGAAAAGGGGCATCTGATAGTGATTAACTATCAGGTGTACCGATTGGGATCAGTAGGGTTTCATCACTGACTGACTGGGAATGTCTTAGCAAGGTGCAAGGTGAGTGATGCCGCCTGCAACTAGCGAATTAATCAGTTGGTTCATGACCTGTCTTAATGGTTAATAAGTCCCATTACCTAAGCAGGTCACTAGCCAAATCGTTGGTTTTCTTGGATCAAGAGGAAAATGTTAGGTACACGTTTTCTGACTCTTTCTGTTTGGGTCTCAAGGATGTCCAATGACGCAATTCTAGCCAGCATGGGGAAGACCATTGCTGCTGAGACGAGGATAGTGATTGAATGGCAAAAGCTGCCGTTTCATTGAAGAGGTAGCAAACAAGGGTTAGACACTGAATCCCCATTTTAACTTCCTAGAATTCACTCATAATAAAAACAGTTAGATAGTAATACAGGTATACATTTCTATAGTTTTCATCCGGTATATAGTTTAAGTGTAAACTATTTCCATCTTACTGTTCTATTCTTCTCAAGGATATTATTGCTGTGTGCAATAATTGGGAGACTCTTTTGGATAAAAAGTAAAGATCTGAGCGAGGATCTAGAGAAGTAGGAGAAACAATCAGGGATTGCTGCCAACTGTGTGTTGGACTGAAGAGACTGTTACCAGGGAATCTCAGAGAATATTGGGTTGGACATGATGAGGGAATGAATACCTATATTAAGACATCTCAAGTCTTTTGAGCGTGAATTGGCTAAGCATTGGGCTGAGATCTAAGAATTCCACTCAACTATGGATAATAGTTGTCATACTATTTTCAATTGATTATATCAAATAATATACAACGCGGATGGATTGCACAAGAACTGAACCTGTGCAGTAATAAGTTTATAGGGGTTATTGGCTGAATAATAACCAGATTTAAATTTTTACAGAGTGTCAGTGATCAGTTTTACATAAATGTGGTTGGGTTAGGAGGTCATAGAGTCGATCCTCTTCAGGGTCAGTTATAGTTAAGATGGGAAGCTGAGATAGGCAATCTGAGTTTTGATGGATAGGCCCTAGTCAGTGGTAATTAAAAAGTTGGTAATTTAAAGTATAAAACCCATCGGGCTAATCTCCCATCAGGGTCCTTTATTTGCTAAAGCCAACATAAGGAAGTCTGGTCAATTATGATGGTAAAATGCTTTCCATATAAATAGGGGTGGAAATTCTAAATAGCCAGTAGACCGCCCAAGCATTTGCATTCTGTATGATTATAATAAAATTTGGCTTTAGATAAGGTCTTACTGTAGTAGGCGATGGGATGGTCCACTAAGTTCTCATCATGCTGAGATAGTATAGCTTTGATGGCAATATCACTAGCATCAGTAAAGAGGAGGCAAGGTTTATCAAAAATCAGATGAATAAGTACTGGAGAGATGGAGAGAGAGACGCATAGCAGGTCAAAGGCCTGCTGTCGCTCTTCTTTCCACTAAAAAGGGTATTCCTTTCTTCAATAGATACACCAGAGCCTCAGAGGTATCTGCAAAATGGGGGATAAATTGGCAATAATAGCCCAACATTCCTAGGAAAACTTGTACATCTCGTAGGGTTTTAGGGGGGTCATTTTAGCAATAGCCAAGACCTTATCATACACAGGGGATATTACTGCTTTGCAGACCTTATGACACAAAAATACATCTGACTCTTGAAGAAAGAGCATTTTGACAGCTTTAGTTTTAATGACGATTGCCATAACCACTGAAAGACTTGCCTTAGGTGATCTAGATGTTTGGTAAAGGTTCTTGAAAAAATGGTAAAATCAAGATAAACTAATATGCAGGAGCGTTATAAATCGCCTAGTTGTCCGTCCATAGCGCTTTGGAAGGTAGCAGGGGCGTTACATAACACCTGGGGCATTTGAGTGGGCTCAAATAGTCTTTCACTTGTAACAAGAGCGCATTTTTCCTGATCTTCTGGTGACAAATCTACTTGCCAGTATCCACTGGCGAGGTCCATAGCTGAGAAATAGTGGGGACCTGGCATTAAGCATAAAGAGTCGTCTATATGCATCAGGGGGTAACTATCTTTGCAAGTGATGGAGTTGAGGTGGCTATTTTTCATAACAACATGGTGACCACCATCCTTTTTCCGAATTAAAAAGAGTGGGGAAGCCCATGGACTTTTGGAAGGCACAAGTAACCCGGCCTTCAAAAGTTTCTGTAACTCTATAACCACTTGAGCTTCCTCCACTTTGGATTTTCGATATGGTCAGGATTTAAATGGAGGATGATCCTCAGTTTCAATTAAATAAATTAGCCAGACATTTTCCCATAATCACTTGGTCCCAAGATAAAAAGATGCCATACTCCTCAAGGAGGTTTTTGACATCTTTGCATTTGTTTGGGATAATATTATCTCCAATTCTTCTGTCAACCAAAGCTATGGTGGGTGGGGGATCAAATCCTAAATCCTGTAATGAGCCAAAGCAATTTACATTGGCAATACTCTTAATGGGACATAGTTTTAAATAATTGATAGGGGAATGCCAAAGGGATCTGGAGAGTTTTAGTGGTTAAATTAACTAATAGAATATAGATAGATTTCCCATAGGCAGGATCCAAAATCCTCGGGCAGGTCAACGCTTCCTTGATGGAAGGATTTGGGTGTCCGCTAAGCTCCCAAATTTGATCGGGGGGGGTAAGAATCTATATCTCATATCTACTTTAACTTGTGAGCCTGAGGGTATTGTAATAGAATGAGGGGTATACAGAGAGATCCCCTCTTTGGCATCCACAGCCTCCAGGGCTAACTTAGTTTTTTCCTAAACTTGGTACTTAATTTTGCAAATGGAGGATGGGTATTTGAGGAGGCATGTCTGATTATAGGGCTCCTATACATTTGACAGGGAGTTCAAATGTTAACGGGATCTGATACACTAGTAGGGATAGGTATTTTTCCTTGTGGTTGATGATGCAGTTAAACTCCCACATCAGTTGGACCCCAATAAGCAATTCGTAGCTATTGTTTTCTAATGAAATGGCGTGGGCAATAACTAATAACTTCCCAAAATGAAAAGGTAAAGCATAGTAGGCTCCTATCGCCTTAGTAAACTGACTACCTGCCATCCCATATTCAGCTTCGTGAATCAAGTATGAAGCCATTTTTATCTTTTGGATAAACTGGGAGGAAAAAACGTTAACTGGAGAACCAGTGTCAATTATTACCAGGATATTAACCTTATGGACTACTACTTTGACTCGAACCACCAATGATCCAAATTTGGTGTTAATAGCTAATAGGCTGTCATAAAGGATTTGCAGTGAAGCAATCGGAGGATTCTGCTGTGGCCAAGCTCAGGTTTGTTTAATGCATTCAAAAGTTTTATCTGCCAAGGCTTGGCCTTCTATAGAAGAGCTGACCACAAAATTTGTTTGGGTAACTGACCAACATTAAAAATAAGAAAACTGGAGGTTTTTATTCCCTTGAATAGATTATGGGACTTCATTTTCTGATGGGGCAGCTAACTTGAAACAATTAAAAGTACTGGGGATACAGCTAGAACTAGAACAAATGTCTTGAGGCACTTGTTTTCCATCAGCATAGGGATCCTCTTGCCCTATACTGACTGATCTTTTGCTGACTTATGTTGAAGGATGCGGCAGTCAGCTACAGTGTGATTGTTTCTTCTGCAATGAGTGCAGTATAATTCAGGTGTAAGCGAATTGGAAGGTGTAACAGCCAACACTTTGGACTCGGGCTTAATGGTGTTAAAACGAGGTGGCCCAATGGGTTTATGTAGTAAGGCCGAAATTTCCAATATAGCCTCTTTAATATGGAGGAGGGACGTTAAGTTAGACTTTACCGCTTTAATTTAAAGTAAGATATTAGGTATACTTTTTAAATGCCAAAAACTCAGCGGTAATGTCATTGTCTAACGTAAGATGATACAATGTAAACAGCGTTTGTGCAATTGTAAAAATGGTGGGCAAATTCGCTGATAGTTCCTTCAATTAAGGATGATACTCATAAAGGTCTGTTTCTGGTTGATGAAGGTTAGGTTGTACCCGATTTCCTGAAGCAAGGAAGTCTTGGCAACAGTCCAAGTAGGGCAATGCATCAGATGAGGGACTATAATGTCTTGAGCCATATGACTAAGACAGTTAGCCAAGTATTTAAGCCGTTGATGGTCAGTCGCTTCCTCTATAGATCTTTCATAGAAATGTAAGAAAGAGAAAATACTTCCTTCTCCAGCTACATATTTTTCTTTAACAAAGGTTTAAAAGTACCACTTGGGGGGTTGGAGGATTAATGACATGGCCTGATATGGGGACAGCATTTTCAACTAATGAAGAGGCGGTAATTCAGGAATTTGATTGAGGTTGAAGCACATCTACTTGACTTTATAGATCTTTAAGATTATCAGCGACCAAATTGACTCGTTCATGTGTCAGCATTGAGAGCTGATTTTGTGGTGACATGTTAGGTTAATTGGCGTACTTTGTTTTTTAAAGTGGTATTGGTGGCTTGGAGGTCTAGTTGATGTTATTTGGTGGTGAGCACTCTTTGCTCCATTCATGTATTAAAGCAGGTAGGGTTGCCAAGGTCCCAAAGCGTTTGTGATGAACAGGTAAAGAAACTTTGGGAAAAAGTTTAATTCCATCATGAGTAAGTTTGGGTCCTTGGGTGATGCATCCTAATTGGACATCAAGATTTTTTTGATTGTTGGAAAAATGACTGGAGGCGTTCTTTGGGGATTCTGGGGTCACCACTGGGTCCTGAGGGACCTCTGTGCCCTGGGGGTCCCCTTCCTCCATCTTTTCCATCATAACACGGGGTCCTCTTTCACCATCCTGTCCATAATGACCAGGAAGTCCTCGCTCACCTTCACATCCATCATAACTGGGAGGTCCATGCTCACCAGGCCATCCTTGCAACCCAGAGTTATAAAAACTATTCTGGCCTTTTCTTAATTCATAAATCATTTTGTCAAGAGAGTGTCTGTAACTCTCTTGTTCCCAGCAAGGTGATGTGGGATGGGAACCCACATTGCTAGGGAACTAGCTATTAAGAGAATGGGAAATGAGACACCTATAATTGTGCTTGAGCAAAAGGTAACCCAGGCGAGGGTGTAAAGCACCACATATGAGACCAGGTAAGTAAGAAAACTCCCAACTCGAGTAGACACCAACGGGGAGTCCATATTTGAGGGTATCCTGGCGCGAGTAGTCTTGGGTGTCTCGGTATGGAGGAGACCTAAACGGCCCAAGAAAGCACCTGGGATGCATGTAAATGGTGATAATAGGTAGTGGCCCACATAGTTGGAGACCTTTCTGAAGAGGTCCACCACCAAGTTTGCCTAAGGAACCATTGGAAAACATAAAATAACGGGTCAAATTTATTTTAAGAAAGTTGACCAACAAGGAATGTTAGTCACAAAAACATATTTAAAATGGGCCAGGGAAATTCAGGTTCTGCGGGAATGCGCCCAAGCCTTGATGCTCCAATAAACAGATGCTTCCATCTGTTTTAGTAAAATACACCGAAAGTGCCTTCACTCAAGTAATTGATTGAAGCCATATTTTACCTGAGCTTAAAATTTCATAACTTGAGCGGGACTCAAACCCTTGCTCTCCAATCAATTGAATTGAACCATCTTTGTTTATAACATAAATCGTTCGTTTTAGTGCCTGGGCTGAGATAAGAGGCTAGGCGTTTTGCACTCCACTAGTATCAACCTGGGCATGATTGGCTTGCACCCAGCGTTGATCTAAGGTGTGTTTCAGGTCAGGAAGAGCCTGAAGTTTCACTTTCTGGGCCTCCTGTCGCCCAGCCTTGTCTTTAGCATCAATTCCTACTATAAAGTCATCCAACCATGACACATTTTCTCCAAAGTTTGGAGGCGTTCATTAACAAAGGTGATAAAATTTTTAAACTCAGAGCATACTTTGTGGGTACAATCTATAACTTGATTATAGATAACAACATCTTGTTGGCTAAAACGAGTTGTGAGTTCCGTCCAAACAAAACTCATGACTATTTTATCTAAGCGGTTGACCATATCTTATATTTCATTAATAAACTGCCGATTTTCCACAATTGCGGTTCAGGTTTTGTTGCTGAACTTGGAGTCAGAGTGGTATAGTTGGATGAGCTGCAAGTGTATGGTCTCCAATAGCTTCTTGTGGCGAAGTAATTCTTGATGATGGAACCTTGCAACTTGAAGTAAATAGTATAAAGTGGGATGGATAAAGTGACACAAGTAGCATTCCGTAAGTCCTGCTCCAACTTGTTCTATATTGAGCAAAGAGCTTTGATCCAAGTTCACCATAGGATCTGACACAGTAAGTGCTCTTCTTCTATTGGCTTGGCCATCAGGGACAAAGGACCCAGATAAAAGGAACTGGAGAGCTTCAGCGAAGTTGGATAGTTGTAAGCTGTATTGTCCAACGGTTGGAGCATAGAGGGCCACTTCTATAGAAGGAGGAAAGAGAATAAGTGGCTGGTCATGGTATCACTGACATTCATGTTGATTTCCCAATCGCTGAGATGGGCGGCAACACAATCTGAGGAGTTTTCTGAAACAGAATCGCTATTGTCCATTTTTGCTTTTGTTATTTTTATAATTTTCACAGTGAACTCGGGATGCAAGCTGGCAAAGAGCATCAGTTTTGTTGGGATACAGGTTAATACAATGAAACCTTTTGTTGTTTGTAGGCCAGATGACCCAAAGTCCGAGGGTGTTGGTTACTTACCTTAGTTGCTTCTCTTGGTCAAGAACTATTGTTAATCCAGATACCAAATCTGGTGTGGTAAATTTCAATCAGATACAATTTTTACTTAAAATTGCAAAAAGGGAGAAAAAGCATATAGTTTATTGACTTAATACCAGCTATATATTGGTAATTCGCAAGTGTTTCAGGGAAAATCTAAGCCGCCCAAGCCTAGATCTAATAAAGTAAACCAATTGGGGATTTAATGAAAACCCAATTATCTTGGTTGAGTTGTTTGTGCTCGTCTCATGGCTCAGGTTTGATCCCAGAGGTTGGGTGGCTCTGAGGGAGCATGATTTAGCTGTATCAGCTGGGGTTGATCACTGATTTCAATAATAGTTGACTTACATCAGGGAAGATCCCCAACAGAAGTTTGGGCTTTTTGGGCAAATCTGGATTGATCTCTGACTTTGATATCTGTCAACTTTTATTGGGGATTATCCCCGACAGAAGTTTGGGCTTTTTGGTCAGTTCAGGATTGATTCCAAACATCTGACATATTTAAATCTGCAGTTCATGTAGGAATTCTGACAGTACGCTTCAAAAAGCAATAAAAAACACCAAGACCATGGATGGAAAAGTTTAAGATGATTGATGGGAAGCAATTACTATTCCCAAAGATGTCAGAATGAGTGACTATCATATAAGCCAATTATAAAGCTGTCAGGCATGGATGCATGAGAAAGATGACCAATAATATTCGCCAGTACTATTATTGGGATTCCATCAACTACGATATAGCAGATTATCTGGCTTTCTGTGTGGAGTGCCAGTTGCATAAGCCTCACAAGAAGATTGGATACTGACTGGTCCACCCTGGATTTTCTTGAATACAGTGTCCATCAATGTGATGGGACCATTAACCATGAGTACAAGGGGAGTCAAATAAATCATAGTTGTGATCAACCATCTAACAAGATTTGTTGAGACAAAGGCCCTGGAGAAAGTAGTAGCTACAAGCACTGCATGGATTATCCTAGATCAAGTAGTATATTTACATGGATTCAAAGGTCTTGTTGAGCAATAATGGAACGAATTTCACATCTCATGTGATCCCACAATTAAATGAAATAATGTGGATCAGAGGAGCCATGTCTATACCTTACAGGTTGGAGATGAATGGACTGGTAGAACGAGTCAATGGGATGCTGGCCATGACGCTTAGGAAGCTGGTCACAGGGAAAACTTCCACATTAGGAACATACCTTAGTTTGGTGACATTTGATTACAGCATAAGTCATCATATAGTGACGGGAAGAATGCCATTTGAGTTGCCATATGGAAGGAAGGCTGAGTTGCTGCCAGTTTATCATTTGCTGGTGGATCCAACATCAGGGATGCTTGCTGAGCAGTACCTGATTAATTGGTAAAATGTCATGATTGAAATGCATTTGCTAGGATTTGATACAACCTTATAGAAAAGGATTAAAGAAAAAACAATGAATAATAAGAACTGACTGGCCTTATTAGAATATCAAATAGGTGAAAGAGTTGTCTATTATGATACACATGGTTCTGGGAGAAGAAACAATCTAGATTTGTTGTAATTGAGTCCGTTCAAGATTATTGCCAAGACAGCAATGGATACTTATTCCATCAAGAACCTCTTGGACGGAAGGATAGTGAATTGAGTCCATGCTAAGTACTTAAAGTGGTGGATCAATAAAAAATAATGTAAGAATTGTTCTCAAGGGACCGCTGAACCATTAAAATGGTCATATCCTAATGATTTGGTTAAGTGCATAAAAAGGACCAGTGAACCAAACTAGATGGTTAAGTATTAGAAATAAGACCTCTGAACCATAGAAAACTGTTAGATGTAAGTACACCTAGAAACCTGTTTGGGGGAATAAATTAAAAAGATGAACCGCTGAACCAAATGAAGGTCAAGTCCCATATTAAAAAGATGAAAAATATAAAAAATTGATAAAAATACAGCAAATAACTTATTATTAAAACGCACAAAATAAAATATATTCCTATAATTTTTTATTAGTTATCCTCAACTTGGGGAATTCCGCCTATGTCACCTCTTGGGAAGGGAAGATGGATTGCAGTAGGAGTAAATAAACTGTTGAAATCCATGTGAGATTGGATGCTAGCAAGTGCTAGTCTTAATCAAAGCCAAGTTCGCCAAGTGGAGGCTGATCCCTGTTAGAATGCAACTAGAGGAAGAGAGATGGAAATGTCATTACTTTACAAATGAAATACCCTGGATCAGGGAGGGAAGAAACAGAACAAGAAGAGGCAGTCAACGATTAACATAAGTAATCCCTATGTGGCACTGGAGCTGAATCTAGGAGAGTTTCAAAATCCAACTCAGGAATTAATGATAGAGGGAGGATTGGTTGCAAGTCATTTGAGACAATCACAAACCTGGTTTCATCAGGGTTGGATACCATTTTCAATAATTACACAGAAGGCAGGCTAGGGATACTTGACTGGGAGTATGACACCTAGGAGGACCATGGAAGAGGTTCCAGCACACAGATTAACTCATCAGGTGGAAGAACCAAACATCTTTATTGGACATGCTATCAAGAAGTTGTTGGTACCAAGACTCCAAATTCAACATATGAGCTGGATGAGAGGGAGGATGTTGGACTTTTATAATGATTGACATTATGCACTCTGGATTCAATTAAGCTCTAGTTTTTTATTAGTAATCTCAAATATTAATGAGTATGCTCCCCAGAGAAGAATTAGAACTGAAACGAGCCAATAAGTTATTATGAGATAATAACCAGAATAAATATAAATAAGCATTCTTAATTATGCTACAGAATGAACATTGACAGCAAGAATCTCCTGTCAAGGATAAGGAGGAAAATCAGGAAATTGAGGACGCCAGACCAAGAATTATGAATATGACAGCAGGTCATATGCCCTGATGGGGGAAAACTGGATCCCAGGATTAATATCATCATGAGTAAATCGATCAGCCCAGCATGACAGAAGGTCATGGAGACCGCGCTCATAGTAGGCAGTAGCAAGGGGGAAGAGGAAGAAGGCTGCATGCCAAAGATCATCCCAAGCAGCGTTGAGATTAATTGACAATACTCCACTTGAACCCAAGAAGTATTCAACCTCGTGTCTGACGTGAGATTTTCCTAAAATGATCCTATTATCGCTGGAAATCTAAGCTAGAGGGAGGATGTGTTTGGATTTTTGTTCATATTCCCAGCTGACTAGACTACCTTGGGTCACTAGGGGATATTCCCTATAGTGAGTTAATTTAAAAGTTGACCTCAATTTCAGGTTAACAATGCTTGGGGGATTTTAGGTAATTTTCCTGATTCAGATCCATCAGGGATCAATCTGGGTGAATTTTTAAGAACTCGTTGGGCAGAGTTGTGGCATAATGGGGCATCTGATAGTTGATCAATGATTAACCATCAGGTGATTGATTGGGATTGGTCAGGTTTCATCACTGAAAGAATGGGAATTTAAGGAGCAAGTTGTGAGAAAAGCAATGCCACCTACAACTAGCAAATCGATCAGTTTGTTTGTTATCTGCCTTAATGGATAACAAAGTCACATTACCTAAGCAGGTTGCTCACTAAATATGGTTGGTTTTCTGGGATCAAGTAGAAAACATTAGGGACACGTTTTCTGACTCTTTCCGCTTTAGGTTTTGAGGATGTCCAATGACGGAATCCTATCCAGGATGGGGAAGACCATTGCTGCCAAAAACAAGGATGGGTGATTCAACAGCAACGGCTGCTGTTTCATCACTGAAGTGCTTTCTGAGGTTTGGGAGCCAAAATCCCTATATTCATTCCCCTGAGAATCATTTAATAAAATACTTTATCTACCAAATTCATTATTAGTTCTATTCATCTTTAATGAAATTATTGTTGTGTGCTTTAATTGTAAACTCTTTACTAGAATAAAGAGTAAGGATCAAGGATCCTGAGAAGAGAAGCTGAGCTGAGACAGGAATTGCTGCTGATTTTGTGTCACCAGAGGAAAGGCATTAAACTAGGATCTAAGCGTGGATCAAGCTAGGTGGATAAGGGTCATAATCCCTAATGAGGACATCTAGAGTATTTCAAGGAGGAATACCAGTTAAGAATTGGACCAAAAAATAATTTATATTCAACTACAGATAATAGCCTTCATACAATTAATAATCAATTATATATCATCAAACAACGTGAGGACTGCACAAAACTGAACCTGTGCAGTTATCAATTTAGGGGTTAATATTTGTGAACAAGCAGCGAAGTCCCTAGAATTCTAACAGTCATCATTGGCCCTTTGAAAAGTATCAGAGGCATTACAAAGCCCCTGTGGCATAGAGTAGGTTCAAATAACCCGTCAATAGAAATTAAAGTGTATTTTTGACGATCTTCAGGAGCCAATTCAATTTGCCAATATTTACTATCGAGGTCCATGGCTTAAAAGAACTTTGACCCAGACAGTAGTATTAACAATTTATCAACTTAAGGTAATAGATATGAATCCTTTTGATTAACAGCATTAAGATAACAACAAATCATAACCACTCTATGACCTCCATCCTTTTTATGGATAAGAGGTAGAGATGAATCCCATGGACTTTGAGAAGGAGTTAATAGTCCAGATTCTAGGAGTTGTTTTATTTCCACTTAACTTAAGCCTCCTCAACTTTAGATTTTTTATAAGGCTGAGACTGAATATGAGGAGTATCACCTGTTTTTACTTGATGCTGCACAAATTTCAATAACTCAAAATCTCTGAAACCATTTGTTATTATATCCACATATTCTTCAACCAGAGCCTCTGCTGCCTGTTGTTTTACAAAAGTAAGTGAATCTCAATACTCAACTTTGAATATAGAAAATGTAGGTGTGTCATCCAACCAAAAATCACGTAACTCCCCATATCCAGAGACAGATAATATTTCATTTACAGGAGTAGGCCGCACATAAGCAATATGGTTTTTTCAATTCAATTGCATAGGCTAAGAGGTGATATTAGATAGTAAAACTAGTGTATTTACATTATATGCGGGATCAAGGATACTGAACCAAGTTAAGACCTCCAGATGTGAGTAATTAAGGCTACTCAAGATCTCTAGTACATGATCAGCTGGCACTAATACTTTACTCTAGAATAATTAAAACTTGGGATTTAGGAGGAATAGTATTCGAGTTAATATAGTTAAAGGCATTCCTTCTGGTGCACAAACTGATGAAGGATGAAGAATAATTTTAGGTCCCAATATTGTTATTCAAGACGAGAGATGGCGTTAGGATATTCCAATAGACAAGCATGTTGTTTAAGTTTGCCCTTGTCTTTTATGACATCTTTTAGAATTAAAGGTACTCAATAATTTTTGAAGAAAGATAATTGTCCTTATGACTAATTATCGAATCAAAATTAATAAGGAATTTGGTTCCCAAAAGCAATTAATAATGTTTATTATTCAACACTACACAAGAGCTGAAATAACTAATTTCCCAAAGCGCATTGGAAGGGAAGAATAAGCTCCTATTGATTTAGAGTATAAAGGAACAGCAGTTCCATTTTCTTGAGAGTGGTTCAGATCTAGTGCAATATTGATTTTTCATAGGCTGGGATGAGATCACATTTAAGGGAGATACTGTGTCAATAATGACTAAAACTTTTACTTTGCTTACTAAAACTTGCATTAAGTCACATCAGTACCAAAATGCGGGATTACAAATATAGAAGCACCAATTGGTTGAATTGAAGTAGAAGATGAAACAGAAAAGCAAGAGAAAATAGTATCTTTTTTGACAAAATCATTAAGGATATCAAGTTAAACTGAAGCAGATATCACATAACAATCCTTAGAATTAAAAATTTTGAGATTGAGGCACAAGAAGTAGGTCAGCACAGGGATCCTCTTGCCCTATGCTGACTCCCCTTTTTTGACTCGTCAGCTTATTTCTTCCAACATTGTTGTTCCATATGACCAACTAGTCCACAATAACTGCAAGGTTACTTCTTAGGTTTAAGTTTTGGTCTAGGAGGCACCGCATGGACATATGTTCAAGGGTTATTAGCTGGAGATGGGTGCAACACACCATTAGGGATCTCCATTAATGCCTCTTTTATGTCAAGAATATTTGGAATT
The DNA here is from genome assembly GCA_022478985.1 of Massospora cicadina. NCBI lineage: Eukaryota > Fungi > Entomophthoromycota > Entomophthoromycetes > Entomophthorales > Entomophthoraceae > Massospora > Massospora cicadina. The sequence continues at coordinate 119,383 of JAKSZP010001473.1, read as the reverse complement.
ACTTTAAGATACTTTAACTGGTGTAACAACATAATACGAGAAGAAAAAGCACTCATCAAAGCAGAAATAGCATCACTTAAAGTGACTTAATAACAGCTAGTGAGAGTCTGGGCGTCCTGATAAAGCCACTTACCAAATTTCTGAATTGACTCTCCTCACTTATTTAAATGCTTATGAAGGCCTGCTTTTGATAGATAAAATTTGTTCACTTCAAAATTCCTTAATAAGTGCATTTTTCACTTGAACCCAAGTATGGGAAACCTTAAGATGATGAACCATGATTCCTTGAGTGAATGATATTAAACAAGAAGTAATATGGCAAACTTTTTTATTGAACACTGCTCCTTTCATAGCCCACTCATAGACAAATGTAAAAGTGTATATACTACCTTCACCTGGCTCATACTTATCTTTAAAGGTAGGTTTGAAAGATTTGGATTCACTGCTTAATAAGTGAACGCCAAACACCAGTACCAGATCAGTTTTGGAGGGATAGGACTCAGGGATATAGACTTGAGTAGGAATCCGGTCAACTTGACGTAAATTGTTAATATCATCCTGTAAGTTTTGGACCCATTGAGTCATGTGGTCATTTTAAAAGATTGATTTGAATTAGAAATAGATGAGAGCATTTCATATTGCTTATTCTCAAGTACTCCATATTTAGTAGAGGGCGATCATTAAAGGCTGTTAACATTGTAAACCGAGTTTTTTAAGTGAATTTATTAGGGGGTTGAAGGCAAGTCGGTAAGGGCGTACAGCTACCAACCTGAAGGTTGCGGGTTTGATTCCCGCCCTTCGCACATCAATCGGGGTGCCAGCCAAAGGAAGCTATTGGCAGTTAGGTCTAGTAACATGAAAACCTTACCCATGGCGTAACCAGAAAAATTTGAATCCCAATCAGGAGGTGGAAAAACTTTCTTTGATGGAGTTGACCCTGTTCAGGTTTCATGTCATTTCTTTCTTTTGGTAATGCCTGTCCCCTGGTCAGCTTGCCTCAGTTAAATAAAAATAAGTGAATTTATTAGTATTGTCCTCAGGTTGGCCCACCTCAAATAAAATTTAAAATAAGTGAATTTATTAGTCTCACATAGACAATGAGCATTGTAAACACTGCCCAATAAATTGGTTAACAAATAATCCAGGATAGTCAGGTGGTCAAAAAAGATAATAAAAATCCCTGAGCTATGGCTTGTATTTGTTTTTCTAAAGCCTGAACTCTTGTTAACAATTGATTCTTAGCTTCAGAGCCATGAGATGAAATTGTAGGGTGAGGGGGACCTGGTGGTCTTGGGGGCCCTTGAGAACCTTCAGGACCTACAGGCCCAGGGGGACCACGTTCGCCAGTAGGTCTCAGTATTGCATAGGTGACTAGGAGGTCCCGGAGGTCCAGGAGGACCTATAGGACTGTGCATTCCTTCTCAATTATGATTTATGACTTGGAAAAGTTGTTGAAGTAGCCCATCTAGTTCAGCAAACCAACCTCATATTGGTTCCATAATTGTTCCAGTCATTAGTAAACTCATCTTCAAGGGTAGTTATTATTGTTGGATAGGTTTAGAAAATTTTATAACCTGTTGAGATACTCCTTGGCATAAACAACTCACAACATCATTGTCAATTTTAACAAGTTAAGTTGTGCAGTTCTTTGATTTCTCTCCTATTATCAACTATGGTTTCACTATTATGACTGAAGTTAGAAGCGGTTTCATATGAAGAGGATAGCTGATTATGAGGCCGTTGAGCCATAGTTAACTGGCGTTGATCTCAAATGTTGTAACCCCAAAATCTGAAGTAAGTGATGAATGGCGGGATGCACATACTGCCTGAGATACTGCTCCATTCTTGACAAACTGACTTCCATATGTTGTAAGACAGTTCTGTTATATAATTCCATCATGTTAGATGAAACCTTAAGTGCTTGTTCTCAGTTAGGATGTGCACCTGAATTAGTAGTCCCCTTTTTAAGCCTTTAACTGTTTCATCCACATCTACAGGTTCAAATTGATAATTGGTATGGCCAGGACCCTCAATAGTCAAATCCATAGAAACTTAAAACAATAATTACTGATATTGGCAGAAGGAATATCCTACCTGTTGTATGTACCCATATCAGATATGCAACAATTTCTTTAAAGAGGGATTATCTTTACTATAAGTTATACATCAAAATGAAAATATGTTTTTACCAGGTAGCCTCAGAAGCAGACCGGGCAGAGAGCACAAGCATTGGGTTTATTCAAGAAGTTAATATATGCAGGTGCTATAAAGGCTATAAAATTTCTAGCTTTGTGGCTCTAACAAATATAAAATAAGGCAACGAAATTATTAGTTTCGTTGCAACAATGTATTCCAAAAGGAATAACGATCTATGTTTTTTTTAGTACTAGATGGAGAAATGATCTATGTTAATGCATCAAAATATAGCTTTGAGAGATAAGATAAGTGGTATCTTTATTAGATAAAATTTAAAATTTTTTTACAGGAGTGGTAATAGTAGGTCTTTGTAAGGATCTTTATGATTCAAACATGGTAAAATCTTTTCTTTTGGAGGACCAATATTGCTGATTATTATTAATATATCTATGATTGCCAGATCTGACAAGATTCTTTTTTTTTTAGTACTAGATGGTCCCAATCTGACAAGATTCTTACTTGATGGGATTGACCTTCTTGTCAAGGGCTTAAACCTTTGGAATCTTTAGCCTCTTTTGGAATATTCAGTCAGAGGATACCGATAATTCCTAAGAGTAAATTGTTAATCTAGAACAGAATTGGATATTCTTGACAAATTGTTAATAATCTCTCTAGACCATTATGTCAATCCCTGTATTTGATTAGAATTGGTCATTTAAGATGAATTTACAGCAAAAACAGACGCCCAAGGGGTTTTGGGAAGAGACTAGCACCTAACGTCTAGAAGCTGCTTAAGCTTTATCATCATCTGTTGCTCCTCAAACTTTAACTTATGGATTGGTCTAGATTAAATAAAACTGGCATCATTACTATCCATTGTGTGGCTTCAATCCTTCATGTGCCCATAATCTTGATCAGATTAGTTAATACCCTGTATGCATCTAATAAGTAGTGAACTTATTCAAGCTCATCCAGGGTTATTTCATCTGAGATATAATTACCAAGAAGAGCATTGTCACGATTCTGATATGACTGGATGATAAGCCCTAAGTCAATATGGTGGAGCGGATGGAATCTATTGAGTTTGATATGAGTTATAGTTATTCAACTCCCCTCAAAATGAGGTGAAATTTAGTTGTTGGATAATCGCTTCAAATTAGGCGAGCATGTGATTAACAAGTGAAGAATTGACAGAACCAATGATATATATGGTGAATTGAATTACTAAGCCATGAAAGTGGTATTATCAGCTTTCTTTTATCGCTCAAAGTCACTTTTGAGCGATTTTAAATTTAAGTTTTATTTATCCACAGCCGTCTGACCAACCTATTCTTTGATGTCCTTGGCTCCACCGCCTGCCACCCCAGTGTGGGGCAGCAGTGCACCCCCGCCTAGCATTTTCCGCCCCACGGGTAAGCGCGTTCAGACAGGCTCAAACAGCCCGCCCACTGCTTCCAGCCATTTTGTCCCCCCACGAAACCTAGCGCTCCACCTGGCGCGCATCCACCCTTCTCGCCCCCATCCTCTCGCCCTCCCTAGCTCTGCCATTCGCTATTGCCTCAGAGTGGACTATGGGCGTTTGTTCCCATATGCTGATAAGGCAATTATTGACCTAGCCACTGCAGCCTTTGCGCCAGCTGCCTTTATAGACTTCCGCCCTTTCAAGGGCTACTTTAACGTTGGGTTCCAATCTGAGGAGGATGCTGAAGCGGCAGCACAAACTCCTCTAATTTATAAAAAACCCCCATTCCCACAACCTGTACTCGCCTCCATTCAGACACCACGCTGATGGGTATCCTTTGCAAATCTCCCATCCCACCTTCCACCCCAGGTTTTGTATGACCAGTTGGTTGCGGGGCTCATGGCTTATGGCACTCAGCCCAACCTCATCTTTGCCATTCCATCCGGTGCAGAGCGCCTTGCTGCTCCTCATGCAACAGCCACCATCATACCACACCACCCTACCATAGCCCAACAAATCCCACCCCGCGCTAGTGTGGCTGCAGCGCCTGATCATTTCTTTTGGGCTCAGGTCAATAATAGTAGGCAGATTTGTTCCCTCTGCTTTGGCCTCAAACATGCAAAAAAAGTGTGCCCTCAGGCCAAGTCCGCTGCTGCGGCTTCTGAGCCCATCTGGAGGTTCAGTATGGGGCGCTTTGCTGCCCCCTCCCACCCTCCAATCTCGTTCAGTGGGCCCACATAGAAAATCAGCCCCCCCAAAATCTCCAGCCTCACTCTCCCACCTAAATCTACCCCAGCCAATCAGAGCAATGCTTGGACCACCATTGGCACCCAAGCAGCTGCCCATTCGCCCAATCCCACCCACGCAAATTTGAATGCCACTATTCCAGTGAACCAAAATCCATGGGATTTATTGGCTGAGACTGACGAATCAGGTAATGTCCTCATTAGTAAGCATACAGGTCAACCTTTCTGCCAAGGCGATTATGGTTGGGCAGAATTTTTCCTTCCTGACTTTGATGAAACCCCTACCCCTCGCCATTTTGCTCCTCTGCCCAATACAGCCCCCTTCCAAAGTGACCACCAGATCGCCTTAGCTGCGGTGGCCTCTCCTCAGTGCCTGAAACTACACACCGTGGTGGCCCAGTCAGTGGCTCAGCTCCAGCATGGCCTGCCCACCCTCTTCTTCCCCCTGACTTCCCTGAATCTCCCTGCAGTGACATCTTGAAACTATTCAATGATGCTGAAATTGCTGTTATGAATGTTGCAACGATTGTTTCATTCAACCCCTCAGCCAAAATCACCTGCCACGTATCTCCCTTTTCACCCAACTTCCTGAAGCCCGCAAAGAAGCTGAAGTTCTCCTCGCAGCTTTTGTTGAAACACTTTCCCATCATTATCTTGATGAGGAAGTGGAAAACTCTTAACACGCTGACCTCCACCCCCACTATGTGGATGCCCCAACGCCCTGGCTCTCTGCCCTGATCCGGTACTGTAACCAACATCCCATGATCAAGGTGGGTCTTTCTCAAAACCAACCCCTGACCCCTCCTCACCCTCTGCCATGGTGGGTTAGCAGTTTCTGCTTTCCACCTGGTTAGTAGTTTCATTTTGTCATTTCGAGTGTTGTGATTTGGTACTGTCTGTCCCATGGTCAGCATACCTCAAATAAATTGAATCAAATAAATTGAATTAAAAATGGTATTATTTGAAGTTGCTACGATATAAGCAAGATGAGATGATCAAGAGATGAGGTTGTTAATAGTTTAGAGTGAGCGGAACATCGAGGATCCACTGTAGTTATTATATTAAATAAAAAGAGTATATTGGGAGCAAGTTCTCCATATTTATTATATAAGTTTATTCTGTTGTTTAAAGGGCAACGAGCATCATATCATTGGTCCTATTGCTCAGTGGGTCAAACCATGTGCGAAATTCCTTACAGCATATCTCAATGATTCCGCCAAATCTTATAACAAGCATATGACAATTTGCAGTAGGTAAGCCCATATCTAACATAGACCAATGCAGTGAACTTTCTAATGTCATCTAGGAGCAATTAGCAGCCCTTTTCTTATATATTATTGTTTCTTCACAATACAGTTCATTTTCTTAAGATTCCACATCAGAATATTGATGGGTCTTTATTGAGCAGGATCTATTATTCCAGGAAGTTCTCAGGTCTCTTGATGACTAACTTCATCATTACTTGCTTTGTGTAATAAGCAATTCTAATGAATTCTCAAAGTATTTGGGTAATCACCCGTTGTTTCTCTGACTTAAAAATACTTACTATGAGGCATAAAATGTACTGCTCTGAGGCGTCCACAAACTCATACAGATTTTTTTATTACACCTGGATGTTGTAAAGTGCAGCGATAGTGCAGAAGATGGGTACTCAAACAAGCAGGAGTGTTTTTTGTTGATTCTTTAATGGTTAGAACCAGAGGTACCTCAATGCTGACCAGGAAGAGATAACCCTGTTTCATGTTGGTGATTTCTTTTTACTCAATCATGAGTTGAGTGCCAATGAGCATACTACAATGAGTCTCTCCAAGCCCAATTAAGGTGCTTACAGGATAAGATTTCCATATCTGATGAGATAAGAGAAGTAGGCTTCAATAGTTCACGTGCTTATGGGGCCTTAATTCTATGCGCTTGTGAGTAGTCCAAGTCAGGCGTCAACTTATTATTTTCTGATAAGCTTTGAGGAGATTACATTGATCAGGGAACCAGTGTCAAGGTTGGCCATTACCAGTACCTTGTTAATGACTAATTCCACCTAAGTTACAGTCTCTTTAAAGTTAGGGGGGAGAGCTAAATCCTTCTTAAGACGGAGAATAGGTGCAAGTTTTTTAGCGCTTCTAAGATACTTATACTTAATGGATTATAGAGTATGGATATGCTGAATATGGAGAATCAAAAAGGCAAGGAACAGGTCAACATTAATAGCATTAATAACCTCATCACATCCCAGAACTTGGCTAAGGTAAGTATCATCAGTTATCTCGGCCTTATTTACTCAATCAGAGTTAGGCCATCCTGGTATTCTTATTTCCACTGGGCCCTGAGGAAGTAATGTCCCATGTCTTCATAACACCTTCAGATCTATCATCCAAGGTATTGTCTACGCAGGTCAAAGGAATCAAAGGAGGGAAGTTAGAACCTGGAAGAGCATATTTAGTTGGCTACACTTTCTAAAACAGGGATTGGAAATGTGCCCTTCCTTGGGGCCGTGGATTCCCTTTGGGCGTGCAACTACACTTTAGTTGGGGGAGAAGGCATTACAGTTTCAAAGAAGAGCTTTAGCTTGAGCTCTTTGGTGGCTGACTTGTTAATCTTGGACTCATATGGTGAAGGGATATTTGCTTTGGATAGCACCAAGGATGCAGTTTCAAGGGGCGAAAAGGCACAAGTGGGCCCACTGAGGTCGCCGTGGATTTTGTCCACTGGCCTATGGGTGAAAGCTCGTAAAATAATTAGTACATGGGTTTCACCACAACTCCTTGAGTAGTATCAACTTTACAAAAATCTGCAACATCTAATAAAACATCCTTTATGTCGCAGACATTCCAGAATTTGAGTTTTGCAGAGATTATATGCCTGGAAAAGGAAGGGTGAGAATACAAACAAGTTAGCATGACAACAACAACGTCATCAAGAGTTAGCATGTTAGATATTAACAGCATCTGCCAGTATAGGTAGAACCAATCAGCGAGGCAGTAACCCATTTTACTTCATACATGCAAAAGCGCATAAAATCCTGTTTTTCCATGCTTAAACTCTGCTTTAAGCCAAATTCAGTTATAAGCGCAACCTTAACCTCTGCCCATATAATCTTAGTGTCCATATGAAGAACTGTCACTCCTTGGGCCATGAAACTTAAGCGATGGAGAATGTACAAGATTTTCTGTTGGTCAGTCACAACTTACATTGCAGATTCATAGACTTATACAAATGAGTCAATGATACCATCAACTGGGGTAAGCTTTTATTTAAAGGGGGTAAAGGGGATATGAGGGGTGGCACATGATGAGTGGACTAGAAGCGCTGTTCAAGCATTTTTGCGACGTGATTGAGAGCTGGATAGTTGCCGTTCAATGGCAACTATCCCTTGTTTATCTTTGGCGGAAAGAGTAGGAGAATTACTCACTTGATAATCCTCCATCTGAGTAAGAAGTTTGTGGTGTACAGGTGCCCCTGATGTGAGCACCACTTGTTGTAATCCTGGCTCTTTTATGCTCTCTGGTGCTAATGGCACAGAATTTCAAAAATATAGCTGAAGAGGGACTGTCAAAAACTCTTAGCTGCTGTTAGAGATTTTAAGTGGGAAATTAAAAAAAGCAAGGAGAAATTGATTTTAGATAAACTTTATTTATATGAAACTTAGGGATCAGAAAGAAAGAACCCTTATTTAAAATAGAGCCTCTTAGTATTTACACTACACCAAGGCTAATAATGATATACTAGGCATTTAATTTAGGCGGGAAGATCAAATTTGACTTTTTGTCAATTTAGCCTATCACCACACTTGAGAAGTTTTTCAATTTGGTAAGGCTTTAATTCAGAAATTAAAACTGTAGTTGGAATGACATAACTATGGGGTAGCGTCTTAATGTAACCTTTCAATTAGCCATATTTGACATATTTACAGTTCAGTTAATTACCAGAGTACTTAGTGATTATTTGAGAAAATATTGTTATTCCTCCGAACACTATTCATGTCTAAAAAGGGGATCATTATCCTTAGGAGGTTGTAATAAATTTAAGCTGTCGTGAGGGCAGATTTAAGGGTCAGGTTGCTTATTTTGCAGGGAGTTTGAAGCAATACCCTCATCTTAGGCGCCCTATTTAACTGAATATGAGGAGTAAAACTTTACTCCAATCAACACGATTCATCTGAGAATTAGATGCAAAATTACAGTAAAATATAAAGCATTGGCATATGAGAATTCTTACTAACTAGTCAAACCTCTTACTGTCTGACAGTTTAATTTTCTACAGCCGATAGTATTTCATCTTTTTATTAGAAATTTGTCAGGGTATTTTCATTCTGACTCAGGATTAGCTTCTCATATTAAACCCTTTTCCTATAAACCTAAAGTTTTGGTAGAATTGTAACTTATGGATCTGAATTAAATGATATTAATTGTTTGAAGGTTTAATTTTAAACAGCATGTAAGAACTACCATCAGTTATGATCACATTGCTTGAAGCTTGTCTGAGGACTCTTGCATGTATAGTAAAAAATGGATAAACTACTTCTCTAAACTCTAGTAGTTTACCTCTCTAAATCTCTTTATGTCCCACTATTAAATGTAACTTTATTTTTTAACCAGCTTAATTTAAATTTGTAACAGTTCATAGCGCTTAACCTATTAAAAATCTCCTGGAGGTAAGCTCTTATGGTCAGAGAAGACTGGAGCCAACAGTTAATGTAAAATGAATAAGCCTTTACAATACCTAAATGTGGACATCTTTATCTTTGGTGGTAGCTAAAGCGGATTCCAAAATAAAAAGATTTGTAGGAAAATGTCTCATTTTGAGGAGTGATTAATGACTAGTTCCTTAAGATTCTTACTAAGGCCCAATACCTTATTCCACATTATATTTAGTAGGAGAAATTCAGGGGCTCTAAAATATTTTAGAACCCCAAAAAACATAATCTTCTTCACCACGTCAAAGATGGAGCTTTTATATTTTTGATTATAATAAATTGGGCCGCCAGTTTCTGGTGAGTATATGATTTCAAAGAGTTATGCAGTGGCTGTATCTGTGTAGATTAATGAATAACTTTCTTTAATTAATTTCTGTAATTGTAATGGTAAGGAACTGAGTTCTGTTCATAGTCCCTATAGTAGTTCCATAAAATCAATTATCATATTCTGAATAGTTAATTGATAGTTTTTTAGCTAATAAAAATTCTTCTTCAAGCGTTGTATATGGCTATAGGGTTTGTATAACTTGAGTTATTACCCAATATCATATCATAGAATTGATTTCTTAAGCTTTACCTTCTAGTGCTTGTTTGTTTATAATAATCTTCTTTGGCCCACCTTATTACAATTTAAAATGATCACCTGAATTTTTATTGCTGTATTATTTAAGGAACATTTCTTCCTTGTTAAGCTTCTGGAGCTGACCATCCATTTGTTGAATATCTATTGATTAATTCTTAAGTAATCAGCAAGCCTCATTGATCTCTTACACCCATGTCTTTTTAGGCTTTAATGTGACTATCAGAACAGCACCATGGACAAGGATGAATTAAGTAAATGTAAACTTGATTCTTCTCCACCTACTGATAATTTGATTCCGTACTCTAACTAAACAAAAGCATCAGCTCCTGAATTATCCAACGGAAGAGGAAGAATTTGGATGCCATTAAACAAGGAGACAAAGAGTCTACCCTATTGATTCCAGAAGATTACCACGACACAAAGGAAGAGTCTCATAAAGTGCTAATTCCCAAAGTCCCAGATGATCCTAATCAATTCATCAAGGTCTTTCCCATGCACAACAAACCCTATCACCCTATAATTATACCAAGCTTCAAATAAAAGAGCTATTACTTTTTGCATATGTAATTTTTAGTAGGCTCCCTACTTATAAAAATTTACTGAGGTTACTCAGCTAGTCTTAGTTTTCCTGATAGTTTTTCCCGTCTCTGTACTTTATTTAGAAAACCATATTAATTTTGAGCAACTTTGAAGCCTTTCCTAATATCTGACTCTGATTTTATAAGTCTGACAGATAACCGGTGCTCCATTATAGGTCTTCTGAGTTGCCAGTAAATAGTTATGATGTAAAAGGAAGATGAAAAATAACTATGAACAAAAAAACAAACAAGATAATGGGGTTAGAAGCATTACTCGTTGGATCAAAAAGGCTCAATTAGAAAGTAAGAGTTCCTGTCCCAGTTAGCCTCAAATTTACGGCTGAGTACAGAAATGAAGTGCATTTGTAGACAAAAAAATATAAAAAGAGCTTTAACCTTAGTCAATTTATACAAAAACTGCTTGATGGTATTTTTGTGACTGAAGGACATTCCAGTCAGGTCATAGTATCATCCTTTCTTTCCTTGTAAGAGAACTATACTTGACTTCTAGTTTACCAGACCCTGAAGCGGTATACATAACATATTAATTATTCACAATTTCGTCCACCTGGAATCTATTCTATTATGAAATTTTAGGACTCATCAAGAACTACTGTGACAGCTAAGTCTGATTCTATCACTTTATTATTCCACGTTTTTTACCAATATTCCTCCTACTTCATCCAAGAGAATCAAAAAGCTATTCTAAAAAAATTAACGCTTAATTGATGAAGTAAAATGACAGTTGAATTTAATGGATGAAGGAGCCTTTGCGTACTTGCAGAATCAACTCAACCCAAGTGGATGTGGACAAATCTGAATCTTACTTTTAGGTCAGACAAACTTTTGAGTTGTTCTTGGATTATATCTATTGCCTCAAAGAACAGTTGGGACAATGGATCACACAATTTGGGAAAGCCTTACAGCAATCTCATCCTGGAGTACAAGATCCTGTTGACCCTAAATGGCACCTGGCTATTAAGACCCTCCCAGACCAAGGGGACCTACTGGTATTCATGGGCTTCAAGGGGACAGTGGACATCTAGGACCCAAGGATTAACTAAGCCCCATGGGTCTTCAGGAGATAGTGGTCCCTTGGACTTCCAGAGACACCTGGGAACGTCGGCCCTTCTGGGCCACCTGGAATGGAAGGACCTCCTGGTCGTCAAGGGGTAGCAGGGCCACCTGGGACCCCTGGTCCTCCAGGTCCAACCATTACAAAATCTCAAAGTGCTGCTTCTCAATCTCTATTGAGTAATGTATTTAATAAAGTCACTCAACTCAAATCACTAAGTTTTTGTCTATTGCTCACAGCTGTTCTTTAGACCTCAAATGCCAACCTCAGTACTTCATTTACCATTAAAACTTAACTGAAGGGTTAATGAATGTCAGTAGTCTCTCCCAAAAATACTGTATTTAATTATACCATACTGAAGACTAAATTATTCAGCTTACTTTTAAATTTGAGGCCATTAAAGAGGAACAAATCTCCATTAGGACTATCATGGAAGCCCAGAAGCTTAAATTGCAAGGGCTCAGGAAGAAACTAAACCCAAAAGGCCACCACTGCAGTAATGACTCAATATAAAAATCTACTAAAAGATGCCAACGATTTAAGAGCACAACATGATCACAGGAGTTTTTCTGAATATAAGATACTGAGTCCTTTTTTTAGCTACACTTGCACCAACTGAGGTTAACTTTTTTTTATCTTCACTTCTTTTTGCTAACTTTAAGCCTTTGTTTGAGATAAAGTGAAAACCCTTTGAGGAAGTATACTTCCATTCTATACGACTAATAAAATCTCATAGAAGAGAATACTGATTGAAAGAAGTTACTCATCTACCCACCTTATTAAGTCAAATTGCTTATGAAATCATGGTCCCTCACCTGAGGAATAGTCAAATGCGGAATCTTGTCAAGATCGCCTTGATAGAAGAATTCAGAAGTGATCAGACCATGTTCTTTTGCAGAAGCAGGCCTTCATAGGTATTTGTATCATAAGTAGGGAATCACCATGCTCACCAATTGATTTTACTATGATACTTGGACTTGGTTGTCTGTGACTGTATTTCTTATCACGTCATTACTGCTTCCATACTCACCTTGGAGTCTCACCCCAACTTTCAATTGAATAATAGAACCACAAAATTTTTTTTAGAATACTGTACATCATTGATGCTATTATAAAATCCCCTCAAGTCTACTCCAGAATGCCTACAAGCCAAAATTCTCTCCTAACTGATGTCCTCAAATAAACGCTCTTGAAAAGAAGGGGGCTAATATAGATTAAATACAATTCATTTACTATGGAAGATGCTGTTATAAAGCTGAAGAAAGTTACCTGTAAATCACTGTTCATGAGGGAATAGCGCCATCAACATGAAAGGAGAGGCTCTTCATGTTGACAACACCTACGCCTTAACCATCTACTTCTTGGGTTATTATTTCTGATGCCCCTTCTTCTAGCAGTAATATCAATATGTCTACCTAAAATAGTAATGTAAATTTAGACTACTCTTGTTCCCTCTATAACCCACTGACTTTTTCTTTACTCTAAAACTGAATTTTGGGGACTCATTTACTAAGGTGGAAGTTATAGTGTGCAAACTTAAGCTCAAGTTTAATGTTAACAACATATCCCTAGTTAATATTATATCTACTTTATGGTCAGTTGAAAAAAGTTCCGTCTGACCTCAAACATAATATTGATTAAGGAAAAACATTTCCCCATTACACTAGATCACTCAGTGCTTGTTTGGACTTACTAATTTTCATTGGAAGCTTCCTCTAAAAGCTCCAGCTGTAGTTTTTATAATCAGATTTATGACTCGAAAATTGATGTTTCTCCATGAGTACTCTTAAATTGTTAACCTATCTGAGTTCTAATTAACTATACTATGATATTAGTTCCTTTTTCTTTTCATTGCCCGTAACATATAAGACATACCAATAAAAAATCTGCCTTATGAAAGATTATTAAAACCCATACCAAATCAGATATCATTAAATTGTCCTCATATAAAAATAACTCCTCATTCTGCCAAAGCTTGGAAGGAATTCTGTTTTACGCTTAGCTTCAAGTTGTAGTCACAGCGAATGAGAAAGTTATAGTCAATATCCAAATATAAGAAAATTTCCACTGATTATATACTAGAGGTTAGTGGGGTTGAAAATGCATCTATTATGGATTTATTGCCCAGCTCCAACATACTAGATCTGGCCTATTTAGGGATCATATCAGTTTTTCTAGGTAATCTGATTTTAACCTGTCATGTCATAGAGAAAAAGAATCCAATACTCTAATATTATCTTTTGCCTGTTGACAAATTACATAGCCTACATAAATTTGGTACTCTATAGGAATTTGGACTCAAGGATCTTGCTACTATAGCCACCATCAAACAAAATATTGCCATGGACCTCAACAAAGTATAATGAGAGACCCTGAGTAACTATTAGATTAGTGGCCCAATTTTCCTTTCCAGGCCTTAGGAATTTGGAAAAGTGACTAGAGCGACTTATCAGATAGACACAGGTGATGTCTCTTAGATATTTTTCAAGCCTTACTAAAATTCTAAAGTGAAATACGCCTAATTAACTGTCAAATAAACCCAAAGTTGAAGGCTGCTATAAAAACATTCACAACACCCTTAGGTTTTGCTTCTGTTGTTAGTGAAGAAAAGTGGATTTATCACATGATGATGTATTATCACAAAAATGAATTAATTACCAATAGGATAGCAAGCCTTTATTCAGGATTTTTGATTCCCTATGAATACTTGCTGGCACGCAGTTCACTCCGCTATGGATCTAGACAGCAGATAATGGCAATTAGACCTTGCACAGGAGGGCCAAGAGAAGTACGCCCTCATTGCCAAGGAGGGCCTGTTCAAATCAACTTGAATGTCACATGGGCTGTGCAGCGCCCCTGCTACATTCCAGTAAGCCATGGATGGCTTCTAGGGGACCTGAAATTTCCTGCTCTGGTTTATTAAGACAATATCAACATTTTTTTAAACTTTTAGCAACCATCTGGACGAATTAATACAAGTATTTGACTGATTTCAGTCAGCATTCTAAAACTCTGAGACTCTTTTATAGCGCATTTTTCAAGCAATAATCAGAGGCTTTAAAGCATAATGTAACCAACGAAGGTATCCAGATGCTTCCAGATTAAGTTATGGCCATAAACAGACGTCCCCTACAAAAATTTCAAAGAAAATCAAGGTTTTATGGGGATGGTTTTGTTATTACAGAAAATTTATTTTCACTTTGTTAAACTCGCTGAGCCCTTTGTAAACCTGTTACATAAAAGCGTGCTTCCCATTAAGAAATTGCATTGCAAATTATCAATGGATTATATCTAGTATTAACTAAATATTCTGTGTTAGTACATCCCAAATTTGACAAACTTTTCCTGTTTTTACAGATTCAAGTGATGTTGCCATTAGTGCTATTCTGATGCAACATGATAGCAACTAGACATACCACCCAATCATATAATTTATTAAGGCTATCAGAAAAGTTGAACAAAAATATGCACAAGAAGTGCAAGCTTCAAGTAATAATCATAGCCATTTATTTTTCTATTTTTATCCTTTATGTAAAAACTTTACTATAAAAACTGATAACGCAACACTTAACTGGCTACATTAAATCATTATCTATAGTTATTTTACCCAATGGGCTTTAAAGTTACAAATATATTAATTTTATTGTTCATCACATGTGCCATACTCTAAAATTACGTTGGACTCTCCAATTTTACTAGTTTTGACAGTTTTATCCACTGAGGAGGGCTTCTTAAAGATTTTCTTTGTCATTATGATTTATGGTCATTGTCACGATTCCAATATGACTGGATGATAAGCAATAAGTCTATATGGTGAAATGGATGAAATCCACCGATTTGTTACAAATAAGATTAATTGAGTGCCTCAAAATTGAGACAATATTGGGATTCTTGGGAAATTGGTTGAATTGGGCGATTGTAAATTAATGAATGAATAATTGGTGTAACCAATTAGATATGGCAAAGTGAATTACTAAGCCATGAAAGCGGTACCATCTGAAGTCATTACCATACAATTAGGATGATATGATTGAGAAGAAAAAGTTGTTGGTAGTTTTAGAGTAAGTATAACACCGAGTATCCGCTGTATTAATACAAGAAATAAAAGAGAGTTGAGGGAGTGATTGCTTCATATTTATTTATTTATACAATTATTCTGTCATGTCAAGGACAACAATCATCATATCTTTTATCCTAATTGCTCAATGGGTTGAACCCTGTGCAAAAATCCGTTGGCGTATCTCTCAAGTACCGCCAATTTTATAACAGTGGTGCTCACTACAGGGGGCCCATTGATCAATCACATAGACTAAGAAGCGTTCCTCAGTTGCTAGTCATGTTGTATCCAGCTTGCTTGACTAAGGAATCATCTCAACACACTACAACTGTTGACTACGCAGAACTCAAGCTTGCCTTAGACGCTGTGCTAAATTGGAAAAAGGAATTTCTGCAAGAGTGTTGTATTGATAAGCTGCCTTCATTTGACCATGATGGGAACATCCATGGGTTTTTTAAACGATTTGAGTTTGCAGTTGAAGGGGTATCAGATCGGCGTAAAGCCAAATTACTAATGTCCACTTTGGATGTTGGAAGTGCCAACCAAATTACTTGCTATCTTCCAAGCAGTTCAGTTACCTATCAAAAAGTGAAGGATACTGTGCTGTGGTTGTTTGGAGGAACTTCAAAAATGGCGCTACAAAAGGCCGAGTTTATTAGCATTGGGTTTCAGCCTAATGAGACCCTCACTGCCTTTGCTAATCAATTCTAAGCGGAAGCCCATGTGTTAATTGGGGCAGGGCTTTTAACTGAATGTGACATAAGCATAGCATTGGCCTCTGCTGTGAAACCATACTGAGAGCTCTTTAATACATGGGCTCCATATTTAGAGGTCGATGTATCCTTGCTCAAATTTGTTCAAATTCTACGCCGTCTATCCACTAATTTCCCTCCATCCAATATAGAGTGGAAACCTAGCACCTCCGCTGCCAGCCTTTTTTATCTGGAGGAATCATCCTTCCTTATTCAGCAATTGGTCAGCATTCCCTGGCCCTATCATCAATACCAGCCTCACTTCCAGCCCAACCCTTGGGGTGGCTCCTTTTACCATAATCAAGGTCGCAGGTCTTCTTGGGTCAATTGCTTTTCATGTTGTTGCTCTGGGCACCTGGCTAGAAGTTTTCACAAACTTCAGGATCAGTACCTACTGCAGGAGCAGTACCACCAGGGAAAAGTTGAAGCGGAGTAGAGATGGGACTCTCTACCTCCGCTATTCTGACCCAAAACATCTCACTGGAACCTATTCCTGTACCTTCAGCGGAAGTTCCTCAGCATGATGACGCCTTCTTATATCAGCGACCTGTTGGAGGGGTGAATATGCTGACACAAACGCAATTAATGAACATGGCGGAAGTAAACTCTCAGGAACAACCCAATCCTTATGCTTGTCAAAAGTTTAATCACCTTTCTACTGATGAACCAGATCCATTAGCTGATGCGCTTCTTTATGAAGAAGTAAGCGTGGACTTCCCTGTGGGTGCTATTGTTAAAGAATACTCTAAAGTAGGGAAGGGTATTATGAGCTTCCTTGGAAAAAAAGACAAGTTAAATGTCCATGTTATCAACAATTGGAATGCATCTTATGCTGAGTGTACTTAATGTGACACTGTTGTAGCAAAAACCCGAGTGCATGCAATAATTGATACAGGTGCCCTAATCAACATAGTGTCCACAAAGTTGGTGGCAAGGCTGGCGTTAAAACCTGACGTGGAACATTGTATGGTGTATGGGACTGCAAGCACGGAAAACACAGTCTCTGAAGAAGCATAAAGCGCACTACCTTTGTGATTTGGGTCAATTGTCGTTGTAGCCCCATCCATAGTGTTACCAAACAATAACTATGACCTGTTAATTGGAACCACTTTTATGCGTTAATTTGGGGCTGTTGTTGATATGACTGCAAAGACATTTGATATTCTGAGGCAGCAAATCCCAATCTACTTTACATCCAGTGGAATGCCAAAGGAGCTGAAACACATGAGTCATATTAACCTGGCATATGGTGATGGGGTGGTTTCAGTTCACATCATTGACTTAAGCATAAGACATGAGCCCTTCCAAATCAAATTTATGAATATCAAGGGTTACTACTTAGAGCTTCGGCCCCTATATCTATTCCCTCTGGACACCAATTAATCATAAACACTGAGTTAGAAGTGTAAGTGCCTGCTGGGCTTTATGAGTAGGTCATTGGGCCTTATCAGCAATCATGGTTCGAGCCCCATGTGGCCCCAGGCATTATACTTCTGGGACATGGGGAGATCACAATCTTAGTAGCAAATCTTCAGAATAAACCAAAGCAAATCCGCTGAAACCTAATAGTGGCGTACTTACATTTTATTTCAGTTGAAGAGGTCCTCCAGGTTCATGAGTACTTTTTGTTGGATGAATTTGTCCTGCCCATTGAAACACAGCCTGGTGTAATGGCAGTTGTACCGCGCGAAAATTTAATGGGGCTAACGGAAGACCAAAGAGATCAAGTAGAATCCTTATTTCAAAAATATGAAGAGATTTTTGCAGTTGACTATCACAATTTAGGGTGCGCTTGGGGGGTTGTCCATCAGCTGGTCACTGGGGATCAACCCCATTAGGTCTCGGCCAATCCGCCAATCAAGGGCAGCGGAAGAAGTTGTCAATGCGGAGATTGACCAGCTGTTAGTGCAGGGAATGCTCAAACCATCTAAGAGTCCATGGGCTTCACCTGTCTTAATTGTTAAAAAGAAGGATGGTACTAAACATATAGTAATCAGCTACCAGAAGCTTAATAGTATCACCAAGAAGGACACATACCCTCTTTCGCAGATTGATGAAGCGCTGGATTGGTTAGGTGGAGCTCACTATTTCTCTGCAATGGATTTGATATCTGGTTATTGGCAAATTGATTTGCCCCAGCGGAACAAGAAAAATGCACTATAATCACACCCAAAGGGCTTTTCCAACCAACTCATATGCCACAAGGGCTATGTAATGCCCCAGCTACATTCCAACGAGCAATGGACACCGTTTTGAGGGATCTGAAGCTGTCATGTGTTCTTGTGTACCTTGATGATAATAACTTCTTCTTGCACACATTTACTGATCACCTCACCCATCTAAAAGAGGTATTTCGCTGACTGGCTAAAGCCAATATCAAGATCAAGCCCAGAAAATGTTACTTATTCAAGGATTAGTTAGAATACCTCGGTTTTATTGTGGATGCGACTGGGCTGAGACCCCAATCAGCCAGGGTGGAAGCCATTCAGAAGATGACTAAGCCAGTTAGTAAATGGGACATTCAGGTGTTTTTAGTGATGGTGATTTATTACTGACGCTTCATACCTAATTTCAGTTGCATTGGAGGGCCACTGTTTAAGCTGTTAAAAGAAGGATGCCATGTTCAAATGGATGGAACGGCGCCAATGCGCCTTTGATACACTTTAAACGGCACTAATTAGTGTGCCCATGTTACGCTACCCAAATTTCAAAAAGGAATTTATTGTACAAATGGATGCATCTCTTTCCGCTGTGGAGGCAGTTTTGTCCCAAAAAGATGATGAAGGGGAGGAGCACCCAGTGGCGTACTGCAACCAAAGTCTTAAGCCATGAACATAATTATACTGTGACTGAGCGAGAATGCTTAGCAGTGATCTAAGCATATAAGCAATTCAGAGTCTACCTTCATGGGGTAAAGTTCAAAGTTGTAACAGACCACGCATCATTATGCTTGTTGCAAAACCTCAAAGAACCTGAAGGCCGTTTGGCTCGATGGGCTCTTAAGCTGCAGGCTTATGATTTCAAGATCCTTCACCACCCAGGAGCAAAGCATCAGAATGCTGACTGTTTATCTCGACTGCTGACTGTTTCCATGATGGCAGACCTCAGTGATATGATGTACAATAAGTTGCTCAGCGGAAAGTATGATGATGAACCACCCCAAGTGATCAAAGCATTAGTGAGATGCAAACAAATATTTTCCAATGGAATAGGGAACTGTAAAAGCGGAATGATGATTCTACAGTGAATTTTCCACGACCCTCAGCCTGGCTGGGAATTATTATGGGTGCCCACAAGGAAGTCAGACATTGTGGATTGCGCAAGACAATGGAGTTGTTGCACCCTTGGTACTATTGGGAAAGTATGAACTTTGACACGTTCAAAACCATTTCTTGTTGCCATCAGTGCCAAGTGGAGAAGCCATTCCGCTGTAGGACTTATTATCAGGTAGTGAAACCCCATTTTGTAAGGCATACTGTTTCCCTGGATGTCGTTGGTCCTTACCAATAGGGGCTAAGTGGTGTAAGTACATTCTGGCGGCTATCAACCATCTGACCCAGTGAGTCGAAGCAAGGGCAATATGAGATTTGGGGGCTGTTACAGTGGCCAAGTTTGTGATGGAGTGAATTATTTAGCGACATGGATGCCCTCAGTTTATTCTCACTGATAATGGAACCAATTTCACCTCGCATATACTCCCCAAACTGAATGAGTTTATGGGTATCCGTGGGGTTCTAATGACCCCCACACCACCCTGAATCTAATGGAATGGTCGAATGTGTGAATGGGACTCTGGTTAATATCCTGTGAAAATTAGTAACAGATTGACCATCAAATTGGACTTCCATTCTTTCCACTGCCGTGTTTGCATATAACATCAGTTACCATTCCACCATAGGGAAAAGTCCCTTCCAACTACTATACATTTGACACCAGCTCTTATGGCATTACTTTATGCATGTGTGGAAGACACCGGTGGAGTGGAACCCCATTGCTATTTGACTAACCTTGCAAATATTTTGATCAAATTACAAACTTAAGCCTATTCCTTCAGCTTGGATAATAAGATTAAGAATCAGGCCACAGATCAGGTACATCAATGTGGGTTAGCACAGTTCAAGGAAGGTGACATGGTTCTCTTATATGACCAGCATGGGTTTGGGCGAAAACACAAACTGTCCAGTATATGGATTGGTCCGTTTAAAGTCATTGAGAAAACTGGGGTTGACGCATATACTATTAAGGACCCCATTAGCAGTCAAATCATCAACTGAGTGCATGCAAAGTTCCTCCGGGCATATAAGCAATAGGAGCCTTATTGTCCAGTCAAGGAGGGATTAATGTCACGATTCCAACATAACTGGACAATAAGCACTAAGTCAATATGGTGAAACAGATGGAATCTGCTAAGTTGTTACAAATAAGATTAATTGAGTGCCTCAAAATGAGGCGATATTGGGATTATTGGGAAATCGGTTGAATTGGGCGATTGTAAATTGACAAATGAATTATTGGTGGAACTAATGAGATATGGCGAAGTGAATTATTAAGCCATGAAAGTGGTACCAACCTAAGTCATTACCATACAAGCAGGATGAGATAATTGAGAAGAAAAAGAAGCTGGTAGTTTTAGAGTAAATATAACATCAAGGATCCGCTGTATTAATACAAGAAATAAAAGAGAGTTGAGGGAGCGAGTGCTCCATATTTATTATATATCTATACATTTATTCTGTCATGGTGAGGACAATGATCATCATATCGTTGATTCTAATTGCTTTAGGGTCGAACCCTGTGCAAAAATCCATCAGCATATCTCACAAGTACCGCCAATTTTATAACAGTCATTAAATACTCCTAAAGTCTAAAGTGAACTTAGACAGCGAGCAGTCAATACTCAAATAACTGATGGCATCTCAATAAAATTATAATTAAATAGTACCTTCCTTATGTCTGACCCTCTGATCAGATTGAGGTCATTATGGAATGATATACTATTAATGGACATGGTGCAGCGCAAACATTTTTAATGATAACTGTTTACTTATTTATTTCTGAGATAGAACCCTCAACTTGATCTAAGATTTTTCAGATGATTGCATCACTTGTCACCATCATGATAGGCCCAAACCAAGGTTTGAACACAAAGTAGTTGTTCCTTTGTTCTCCATTTCACATGGTAATCATTGACATCATAGGCCCTCTGCCTACTGGAGTCCACGGTCGCCAAAGTATTAGCTTGGCTTTGGATCAAATTACCAAAAAAATTTAGGCTGCATCAGTTACTATGGCTACTGCCTGAGCAACCGCCTTATTTTTGTACTGGCAACTCTCAACAAACATGGTAGTCCAAAGGTGCTTTTATCTGACACCGACCTAAATTTCAACTCTTATTTTATCTAAATAATTAACTCTCATATTGACACTCATCAGGCTTTTGCAGCACTCCTACAACCCCTTTACTAATGGGGTTGTAGAAAGGGCTCTTGGCACTTTATCTCAATTCTAAGAAATATGGCTTCTAAACAACCTACTAAAATTAAATCATCTTTTCCTAAGTGCCCTACTTGCCTATTATGTCATCTATTCAATGGTAATAAAGATGTCCCCCTCTAAGGCGCTTTATGAAATGAACTCTACTTTAACTAGTCCACAACGCTAGCTGATGGTGACAACCCCAAACCCTTAAAATCACTATGCGCGCCTTGATGGATGAGATTATATGGCTTCAGTCACAGGCCAGCGATGCTTTGGTGCATATCATGACAAGGAGATGGGACAATGCACTCTATAATGAACCTCATTCATTGTGTAACAACCAGGGGACTTTTTAATGTTCTATCCTCTTTGCAGCAGAGAAAGAACATGCAAGCTTGCTACATCTTGGTCTGGTCCATATAAAGTCCTAAAAAAATGTAGGTCAGAATATTCTATAGTTCTCTTTAATAAAGAAACGTCATCAACCAAGTACATGGGCGAAATCATATAGCTACTGTGCCCCTCCAACAGGACTTTAAGGGTGGCATCGTCAGAGCTTACACTGTGGATGAGGACTAATTAAATGAATTTGAACTTGAATTATCTCCTTTTATTGATGATTTGATTCCAGCCCTAACATAAAGAAGCCATCAGCTCCTAAACTATCCAATTGAAGAAGAAGAGATATGGATGTTATTAAAACCAAGGTGACAAAGAGGCCACTCTATTGATCCTGGGAGTCTACCATGACATAAAGGTTGATGAGACATAACGCGGCTCCACATATTTTTAGGAGATGCTGAACTTCAGTTTAGCAAGAACTGTCCCATGTTCAACAAAACCTATACCTAATTATCCCAAGCTTCAAATAAACAGTTTATTGTTGTTTGCATATACATTTTTTATTTATTCTTCCTATTTTTAGAACTTTATAGAGGTTATTCAGCAAGCCATGGTCATCTTGTTTTTTGGCCTTTGCTGTATTTTATTAGAGATGACCACATCCAACTTCAAGAAGCTTCAAAGCTTGGCCCTTTGTCAGCACTACTATCTCCAGTGCCATCAGTGATCACAGAGGAAATTGTTCTTATATCATTTAAATGGAAGACTAATAATCTTGACAATATATACGCGTTAAAAGCTTGTGTCAAACTTTGGCTATGGTATTAAAACTTTTATCATTGGAACTTTTCAGCTCGCCACGCCAGGCTTCTGTTGGATATTTTATGATTCATATCTAGCGAAAAAAATGTTCTGTTTTAACCACAAAAGGCTGCATAATCAAAATGTTAAGACCCTTGACAGCTCTTTATTAACTTCTAAGCATATATTTTTGGTCACAAAGTAGTTTTTTCTGCACTATACACTATTCTAAATAGTATTTGTTTGAATGTCTAATCCCAGCTTTGTCAAAATGATCCAGGATTTCTCTTTATGATATGACTTATTTCTATGAACATATAATTAAAACTTGTTTAGGTCAGGATAATATACTATTTGTTTTTATTAGCCATTGCTTGAGATCTTTAAGACTTATATTTGTTCTGTTCCAAACGAAAATTGTAGCAGATGACAACAAAAGTTTAAGTGAGGAGACAATGGCCTTGTAATGGGAACTAAATGACTTTAGTATTTAGCATACTAATACAGATATGTGCAACACTAATATGATGAAGTTAACCATATAGCAATAGACTTTACTTTTCCATGCTGAGGCCAGAAAACTTTTCTTACAATAAGTGAAATAACTTTAACTGTCATCTCAAATAAAAAAATCTTAATAACCTAATATTAATAACTCTTGTTGGTGTTTTACATTTTGTTGAGGTGTTGGAAATGCATAAGAACGTTCTTCTTTAGAATATAATGTCAATCAAAAGAAATTAAAACACAAGAGAGTTTTAGTCCATATAAACTGCCCATGGCTTTGTAAAGATAGCTAGGCATTTCTGAGCCTTCAAGGCACATGAGTTAGCTTAAAGATGCCGTGGTTACCTAAGTATAATTGTTTATCTTAATCTAAGTCTGACAACTCAAAGTTTTCAGAAAATCTGAGCAAGTTTAAGGCAGATATATATTCTGACCCTCCCAGCCACTTCATTACATTACTATTCATCTATTGTGCATTAGCCCTTCTTCAATTCATAGTTGACCACCAATAGTCCGAATAAATCTAGTGCCACTGCCCTTTTTGCTCACATTTTAGAGGTGTGACGCCAAATGTTACTCTTAAGAACTCAGGAGGCTGGCGTCTAGCATTTTGTATAACTCCATGTGAGATTTTCTCATTATCTTTGGATTATATTAAATCTTAAAGCTTACCCAGATTGTCTTACTATGTCCAATTGTTGTACTTCACCACAACACAATTTGTAGTTACTGGGTTATTTTAAGTATTAATTTTTGAAAAATATTCAATATTTTTTATTCTAATTGCTGTCATTTGGTTGCAAGACCTATTTAGAAATTTGTTAAATTCTAACCATTTAATACTTCAGATATGTCAAAGATAGAAAATCTGGTATAAGCACCGAATTAGTTTCTGTTCTCTTAATTTGTTGTCCTTGTAATGTTTCCTAACACACATTAAGTTATTTATCATACAAAAATTGTAGTAGACTTGCAATACTCTAGCTCCTGAGCTTTTAGAACTTCTTGTCTTTAAGTTTTAAGCACCAATTCTGGATGAAGTTGATATTTTTTGCACTGTTGTAAATCTCAGCTCACCAGGAAAGATAGCAAAGTCTAATAGGCACTCAAAGATGGACCTCTTATGGCATCAACTGTAAAAAAACTCTGCAACTTCAGTATTCAGAACATACAGAATAAAACCAACTAAATGTTCACTTTCAACCATGTACTTGTGTATTTTGTGGTCTTGAATTTTTGCTCTTAAATAAAAGGGCTTCTGGTAGATTAGATGTCAAATGGTATACTGCAGAGTTGAATATATCAATAAAAACTTAAAACATAATTAAGTTCTTATTTTTAATCATAGCAGTTTTTTAAAAAAAATAACAGGAAAGTCAGCATCTTTTGTTAGATCACAGGGATAAACCAGTTTAATTTCTTAACATGCAAGTTATATTAAACAAAGTTTGGTATTTCGTGTTATAGTCAATACCAAGTAATAATTTTTGCTTATTCATTGTTTTGAGGACATTATGGTGACTGGGGCGCTAGCATCCAGGAAAGCTAGTACCTACTAATGGAAGACTAATTTCAACTATTTTAAATCTTTAATTAAAGTGATTCCACTATATAAAAAGTTTGTTGACATACTTTAAAAGACTTAATTATCTTTAGTAAGCTTCTTATAATATCTTTTCAATTATCACATTTTCCTTTTGATAAATTTGATAAGTGTCATTTTTACCATATGCCCTTCATCATTGACATTTTTGATGACATGAGTCTAATTTATGCTATAGTAATTACTAAAAAGTCGGCTTTCTCATCCTTTTTTGGACTTAGAATTTTGTAAACATCATCAATTCTTTGTGGGACTTTAATTTAGTAGATGATTTTGCCTTTGGTAGAATCTACTTTGTCTTCTATAAACTCTATGTGTAGGTTGATCCAGTATACCTCTATAGGTGTCTTTCCTTTTCATTTAGTGCTTGTTCTAGCTCTTCTGGTTGGGTTTACGCCAAAAAATCTGTTTGTTTACACATATGGCAGCAAAACTCTCATGCCTTATTTCATTTTTGAATATACAGGTGTTTCTTTATATCTGTTGTATATTATGTAATAGATAGACTTTGAAGCTGCGTCTTGTTTTTAAGATGTTATCGACATCACTCTTGTGTGTTTTATGAGCGTCTAAAAAGGGATTCTTTGGTCTCTAAAAATAACTTATGCCTTTGATGCTAACGTTATAAACATTTTTAATTGGAAGTGAACTCAATTGAGCTGTGAAAATTGTTTTGGTAGTCATAAAGTAAAGACTCCCTGTGGTTAGAGTTTGAGTTTTTTAAAAATTAAAATGTGTAGTTTTTGGTCATTTCTATCATCTGTGCCATATAAGGTGTAGTTCTTGTTTTATAAATGATCACGCCATGTGTGCTGCAAAGCTTATATAATAAAATTACTTTAACCTCATGCAGGATAACCTTGGATACAAAGCGCACCTAAACTTTGGGGCTCCTTGAACTAAAAACCTTTGAAAAGTAATCCTTTTGTTACTCACTGGTCTTTATCCATTCCATTATCATGCATGCAAAGGAAGCTGGAGATTGTCTAAACCTGTATTGTACATTTGTCCCCAAAAGGAGTTTAGAATTTTGGTTCTCACACAGAAACAAATTTTTTACCACATTTGTTGTAAAATAGTTGTTACCACTCAGGAGATACCCTCAGTAATACTGGCAGATATAATCAGGGTTCTTCTTTCTGATTTTAAATTTATTGAAATCCAATCTCATAGCGTTCTATGCACTCTCATAATTATTGAGCCTATCAATTTGTCAGTTTATAGAATCACTATTATTTATATCTTTTGACTCCAAATGTAGGAAATATGCTTCAGAGTCCTTTACAAAGAATTTATCTATATGTATGTATTTTAAGCTTAATTACTCTGTATATGCAATCTGGGAGCATCAAGATTAACTATATCTCCATACAACTGCCCTCTTATATCGAAGAATTTTTATTTCAAGGCCACAACTCGTGAGTGAATGCACTCTTGCACAACGCCTGACTAGCGTTTAATTCTCCTGAACATCGCTTGTTGTTTCTTTGCACTTCCCAAATTTCTATAAATTATTAACTTTTAATTTATTTAGTTCTTCCATAAGCTACAATGTGACGCAATACATCTTTAGTGAAGATCAGATGTGGCAATTAGCTTTACTATCACCAATTTATTAAGTTCCAGACAAGAATTTGATTTTATATAAGGAAACAAATCTAAGGGATCTCACTTTATCTTGAGTGATTACTTAAAAATGTTTTTTGCTATGTACATAACAGAAAAGGTTATGTCCCTATTGCTTTATTGAGGTAATATTATAAGCAAATTTACCCTTGAATCAACCAATCTTCTATTTTACATATACTACCAAAAAGTGTTTATTAAAATTTTTTGTATATCTAATTTAATTATAAAAGAGATATTAATAAAGAAAAATCTGTAGTTATATAAAAATTATAAGAATTACATATATAGATAAAAAATATTGAAGTGGAGTTAAAAAAATACATGTATAAATTCTGTATATAGGCATTTTGTGGCTTTTTTTAGTAAAATTTTATAATTTTAATTCAATCAAAAAATCCTTGAACCCTTCATGCAGCTCTATCATAATTTTTGTTATTTATTTGTGTTTTATGCTAATTATGAAAATGGTCCTTTTGGTTGTATGATGGAATGCATATCAGGAACAGCATCTTCATTACCGCATTTATATGTTTGGGCAATTGATCATGTAAATTTGTTTACTCACTTTATCTTTCATCTTTGGATTGCCCATATGAAAATTGATATAGTACTTTGACCTATCACCAATGTCAAACATTACAAACTTTACCCGTTTATTGTACAGATCATTTAGGTATAAACCTCATTGGGGCACTTGTTTAGCACAGATATATCACCTTTCCTAAGGGTTCTTGGGACATTATTAAGGCTTTTTTGGTTCTTAGGCTGTGTTGCTTCACTAGGCGAGAAACCAATAGTGTTATTTGAGGATCACCCCTAGAACCAACCATGTCACCTTAAATTTTTAAATCATATGAAGGACCCAAACATTTAATTTGCACAAAAGACAGTTAAGCCTAATGGATATAAATATGTTTCTTCATCAAGCCGGAGAGTTACATCTAATTGCAGATGTCTTATTACATTCTAACAATATACATATAAATGATAAGCAGTAAAATTTATTTTATATGTAAGACCAGATCGTCATGGGTAGAATTTAGAAGCTTTAAATAGCATTGAAGTTTGATATCATCATTAATAAGAGATGGTAAGTTTTAAGTCTAAACTAGAAAAACGGATAAATTATGTAAAGCCAAACTAACAAATGGCTATCATTTGAGAGGACACTTGCAAGCTGGCCATGTAAGTCTACAGAAGCATAATATCATCTTAAGGAGATTTTTTTAGTGGCAAGCAATGGTATAAAATATTAAGCAATCACTTGAGCTCTGCGTTAAATATTCTTAGTAGAAACTAGTTCTATATGAGTTTAAATTTTAGCTGGATCCTCCACATGTACCATTTGACTTTGTTTCTTCTACAGTTTTATAATTTTACTACAGTCATCAAATGAGTTTATTTTGTGGTGTTTTTTTATTGACCACTCTACCAAGGGGTAGTAGCAACAGTGGTCAATG
This sequence comes from Massospora cicadina, assembly GCA_022478985.1. Lineage (NCBI taxonomy): Eukaryota > Fungi > Entomophthoromycota > Entomophthoromycetes > Entomophthorales > Entomophthoraceae > Massospora > Massospora cicadina. The sequence continues at coordinate 91,484 of JAKSZP010001473.1, read as the reverse complement.
AGTTTACTTCTAAAGCTACTGTAAGATTTTTACATCGCCAAGTTATCTCTAGCTAAAATAAAAAAATATTGCTCTAAAAGTGAAAAAAAGAACAATTTGTCAGACGTTTTGAGAAATCTAAGAAATTTAGTGGGAATCAAACAGCATTTTAATACATCTTACACTCCCTCAACCAATAAAAGAAAAGAATGAGTCATTGGTACCAAGCATTTATACAAAAGAAGATTGCAATTAATCATACTCTCAAATGGTACATTTTGTTGCCATCAGGCTTGTTTGGGGCCTGGTTTAGTTACTGTAAGACTATTTAATTTCACCTTTCAATGCGTTTTATGGAATAGAAGTCGCTTTTTTGATTTTATAACACATATCGTGGATGCAAATTCAATGATTTACCTATTAGATATCAGTTGAAGGTTGCAAGCACTAGTTCTAAGTTAACCTAAAATTAACAACATATCCAGAAGTAAATTGAGAAAAAAGAGCAATCATAAAAACAGCTAGCATATTTTTTGTTAAGGACAGAAGTTCATGTTGATATATGTGCTAGATTTTGAGGATCACTCGCTTGATAAATTAGATCCTGCACGTTTAATAAGGTTGAAGTTTGGAAGAAAGTTCCTTGATTTAACCTCTGTCATATGGTATTTTGACCGTTTGTAAGCTCATTAGGCATATTCGAATAACTTTGACTCTTTTGGTCAATCTTGGGCTCAATTTTCCCTCTGTATTTGGGAACTTCTAATGAGGCAGACAAAGGTACACGCTTCATATTATGAAATTCTAGCTTGTCAACACTCTTTCAAAAAAGAACTTCTGATTAAAAAACAGATAGAGATTCAATAAAATATATCTTCACCTAGAATATATTTGATGATCATTCATTAGGCCAGGCGCTGATATTTGTGCCTCTAGGGCATCTCCTAGCCACATATTGAGCATGCAATTTACACAAATAATTATTTTCCACCTCATTTCTGCCTTTAACTGATACAATTATAACCTATTGCTAGGACTATTAGTGGAAAATAATCTCATATTTAGAAAAATTCAGGGACAAAAATTGCAATACAATTGTGCAAAATTGTCACAGGATCATTCTGACTTGACTTGCATAAAACTGCTGACAAAATATGAATTCTGTAAAAATTTGGCATTGATTTCAAGTAATTGATGCACTCCTAATTGGGATGTTGGAAGGCCTCTCTCAATAGCACTAGATACTCCCATTTGGGGAGTCCATGTTCAGGTGCTATTGTTCAATTATGAGGATTGACATACAGATTCTCCACAGGGTGGAAAATTGATTACAATTTTATGATGTCTATTTGTCCATGTGATTATTAGATGCTATCTTTGGGTTGATCCCCAGATGATTTCATAATCTGAATTGTTTATATTTTTTCCTGATTAGTCAGGACCAAATGTTAAGTTTTGTTGCATGTATAATCATCCTGAATGTGTGAGGATATTTGGCACATGCCTATGAAAGAATAATTAGTTCTTGTTGATGTTATGATATTTGGCCCAAGCTCTAAAATAGTAATTGGCTATTTATTTGAGAATTAAAGTTTTTAGCTTGAGTTTTGGGAGGATTATCAGCCCGATCTGTTGGTTATTAAAGGGTTTATTTTTGGGTCAACCACCAGAATCTGATAATATGCATGTAGGAAAACCATATACGTTACAGTCTTATGAATTAGACAGAAAAGGTAATTATGAGAAGAGGAACAAAATTAATATCATAGATATACTACACATAACACTTATAAATAAATTATTGCCAGCCATCTGCAGTCTTTACCTAGGTCTTATCTTACAGAGGTAATGTGGGTAAAGCTTAATTGAAAGGGACAATCCTTCACCCTTAAATAATACTCCTTGTAAAGATTAAAAATTTATAAGAATTAATGTAATTGCAAAGTATTTATAGTTGGTAAGGTTAACAATTAAGTTTTTTTTGATACAATGTCAATATGATTTTATAACCACTGGCAACATATGAGCATAAATAAATCTGCTGACAAAAATAATAAACTAATAGCTGGTAAATATGATTATATAAGCCACAATTTTTTAATTTTTAGCTGAGTATGCTGACCAGGGGACAGACAGTACCAAAAATAAAAACAAAACAAAAGAACCCGATTGAAAGAATGAATGGGAACACAAAACAAAAACTTCATAACCAGGCGGGGGCTGAAACCACTAACCCATCATGGCGGAGGGTGAGGGGGGTCAGGTGGGTTTATTGTAGACATACCCGCCATAACAATGTCATTTTGGTTAAAGAAATGGACCAAAGCGGATAGCAAGGGCATTGAGACATCAGCTTAGTGTGGATGGATGGTGGTTTAGTAAGAGTTCTTTACCTTTTCATTGAGATCATCATGGTAAACTGCTTCAAAAAACTCTGCTATGTGATGCTCAGATTAAATGTGGCATTGGGGTACTGTGCAAAATCAGAGATAAATTGCAGGTAATTTTAGTTGATGGGTTAAGCTCCACTAATTTAGCAACATGTATGACGGCTGCTTTAGCATTGTCAAACAAATTTAAGATATTGCTGCAGGCTGATTCAGGGAAACCAGGGTGAAATAGAGTGTGGGCAGCTCAAGTTGTTATTGAGCCACTGATTGGGCCACTGCTTTGCGTAACTTTGGGCTTTGTGGGGAGGCCACCACGACTAAGGCGAGCTGGTGGTCACTTTGGTAGGGGCGGCATTAGGTTAAGGAGTGAAGCGTTTAGGGATGGGGTATCATCAAAACCAGAAATAAAAAATTCGCCCAACCATAATCAAATTAGCTGAGAGGTTGACTGGAGTCCTCACTCATGATAACCTTACCTGATTCATTTTTCTCGGCCAATAGAAACTCATGGATTTTTGGTTTACAAAAATAGTGGATGAATTTGGGTGGGTAGGAGTAGAATTGACTGCTTGGGCATGAAGAGCAGTCCAATCCTGACTCTGATTGGCTGGGGTAGAGTTGGGTGGGCTAATGTGTGTAGTTGATTAGGTGAGGGCTAATTTCCCACTCAGGCCCATCAAACGGGATTGTTGAGTGGGAGAGGGCAGTAAGATTCCCCATTCAGAATACACTGAATAGGGTTTTTAATCCATATCAGCGGAAGTGGCATAGGGGCAGGATTTTTTGAATGGTCAAGACCAAAGGAGAGGGGACAAATTTGGCGACCATTATCAACACAAGCCCAAAAGTAATGCTCAGGTGCTGCTGCAATATGAGTATGGGGGATCTGGTGGGCTATGGCAGGGTGGTGTTATTATGGTGGCAGTTGCATGAGGGGAGGCAAGATACTCCACTCCAGAGGGAACAGCGAAGATGAAAGTTGTTCTGAGTGCCATAAGCCATAAGCCCCACCATCAGCTGATCATACAAAGGTTGGGGGAAGATGGGAAGGGAGGGACGCAAATGACACCACTAGTGTGGTGTCAAATGGGTGGTGAGTATGGGTAGTAAGGATAGGAGTGTTTTTGTATACATAAAGGAGTTGAAGCTGCTGCTGCATTGTCCTCCTCCATCTGGAAGCCTATGTCAAAATAGCCCTTAAAAGGGCGGAAATTAATAAAACCTGCCAGTGAAAAGGCAGCAGTGGCAAGCTCAACAATTGCTTTGTTAGCATATGGGATAACCACTCATATTCAACACGGAGGCAAAAGCAGATGTTGGACTGAAGAAGGGTGAGAGAGTGAGGGCATGACAGGTGGATGCACGCTAGGTGGAGCACTAAGTCCTGTGGGGGGACAAATCAGCTTGAGGAGTTTGGAAGGATAAACAAGCATTTTTGTAAAACATTTCCCCACAGGGTGGAAAATGCTAGGGGGCGAAGCACTGCTGCCCCACACTGGGGTGGCAGGTGATGGATTTGTTGACATCAAGCGGTAAGTGGATGTGGTCAGATGGCGGTGGATAAAATAAACCTTTTAACTTTTATTAGAATATGCTCAAAAGTGAGATCAAGCAAAAAGAAAAGTTATATAGGCCACATAAAGCTTATAATGTCCATAATAATATAACATCTGCTTATAATAGCCAAAGGCAATATAAAGACACTAATGATTGCCAAATTTAACTTTCAAATAATGAACAAAAATATTAAGCACCAAAAATTATTGCCTCAATATTGGTAAATTATCAAATTAAGTAATCAACTAACTACATTAAAGTAAATAAATGACACCTGTTATTTTTGAGCAGTTTTTGCAAAAAGGTTAATTTCCCAATTTCGCCTCACCACATCTATTTTCCAATTTGTGTCCTTGGATACACCACCTTCTGTTCCAATGTGGGGCAGGGGTGTTCCACCTGCTAGCATTTACTGAATGGCAGGCAAACGCATGAGGACTGGATCATCCAGTTCACTAAATAAAACTGGCTGATTTGTCTCTCCAAGGGACTTAGCACTACACCTCATATGAGTACACTCAACCTGCCCCCACCCTCTATCACTACCTCAATCCACTATCCACTTTTGCCTCTACGACAATTATAAACATCTCTTCCTGTATGCTGACAAAGAAATTATTGATCTGGAAACAGCCACCTTTGCACCAGCAGGATTTATTGACTTCTGCTCTTACAAGGGCTATTTTGATTTTGGCTTCCCCACTGAAGAGGATGCAGCTTACGCAGCAGCAACGCCCTTAATTTCGAAAACACACCCATTACCACCACCTAAACACGTCTCCCTGATGATAACACGCTCATGGTGACCTTTGCAAACCTTCCCTTACAACTTCCAACTTAAACACTCTATGTGAAGTTGATGTCAGGGCTATCCACATATGGCACAGACCCCATGCTTTATTCCTTGTCCTGAGTAGTGCTGAGCGCCTAGCGGCACCTTGGTCTTTGGCCACCATTACCCTCCACCATCTAACCATACCCAACACATCCCACCATTTGCCTATATCCCATTTGCATCAGACCACTTCTTTTAGGCTCACATTGACAACGGCTGCACAGTTTTCCCCCTCTTACATGAGTTGGACCATACCAAAAAGGCCTGTTGATACAATATAAACCCTGCTAATACTGCCAACCCCACCAATGATGCCACACCGACAGCTTTCAAGTGGGTATTTTGGTTGCCCCAACCCCCCATCAGTGCGCTTAATGAATCAGAAGAAAAATCTAGCCACCCTTGCTCAAGCCTGCCAACTTACACCCATTCAACCAAACAGAAGCAGGTTTGTACCCATATCAAATTAAACCCCCCCCCCCCAAAAAAAAATTACCCAACCACAGCCACTTATCACTGAATCAATCCAAGTCAACCAAAATCCTTGGGATTTATTGGATGAAGTGACCGAATCTAGTGAAACTGTCCCACCACCAGACTTTCCAATTGATTTAAAGCCCTATCTGAATTCAAACTTTAGAGCCCCAGCCCCGTCCAACCAATATGTCCCCAAACCCATTTATACCCCTTTCCAGAACGACCATTAACTAGCTGAGGCTGTGGTGGCCTCACCCAAAAGTCGCCATCTCAGCCAAGCCATATCAAAAACTATCACTGAATATAAAGAAAGCTGCATATTACTAAGTTCCCCCCAATATCCCCGCTGTTGCAAAAGATGAAATCACACATCATAGTGCTTCTGCCACCACCGCTGTCAAGCATGTCGCTGAACTGTTAGATTTTCCCCATACACACGTGTCACTATATCCAACATTACAAAATTAGCCCAGCTTCCTGATGCCCGCATCCAAGCTGAGCACCAGGTTACCAAACTCATAGAGGCTATGCTCCAGGCTCAAATTATAAGTAACAGTCTCAACAATTATGTACTTCACCTTGGCCCTCATCCTGTGGATGCCCCAACTCCTTTGCTATCAACATTGGTCCACCTTTTAAAAAGCAGAAGTCAAAATCAATAATTCGCCTGATCCCTCCTCCCCCTCCGCCATGGTGGGATAAGTGGCTCGCCGTTGTGCCACCTAATAGGTTACTTTCTCGCTTTTATGTGTCTTGTGCTCTATTTGAGCAGTTGGTTCATATTTTTGGTTTGATTAGTTAGTACCTGTTCCAGTAATGTCCATCCCCTGGCTGGCATAACTTAAATAAATTTTAAATTTTAAATAAATGACACCTGAAGATATTAAATTACAATTATAGTAATAGTAATTAAAAGAAATTGAACAGAATCAAGAAGTAAATCATGGGCTCCAACATAAAATTTTTAAAGTCAGAACCAGAGAATCAAGCAGGATCATGGTATAAAGGAATTTGAATTTTTTTAAATTAAGATTGAAGCACAGAACCAAGTATTGAGATGAGACTTAAATAATATAAATTGTTTCTTAGTTTAATATCATCTAAAAAATATTTTCCACATAAATTTTTGGTTTTATAAATATATATAAATCTTGTAACCCTAAGAAAAAACTATTTGTTTTTTTTCTAGTTTCAAGTTTTATGACATTTGATTACCTTGTGGTAGTGTTACAGTCGCAGGTTTAGGACTCTGCCTAAATTAATGAATTATGAATAATTTTCTGTTGTACTTAAGAGAGAACTTTTATTAGATTAATCCAGGGTTAAACCAGGCTGTTTTCTCTAGATTATCGTAAAAGTCCTAACAAAATGAATATGAACAACTCCACATACCTGATGTTGCACCGTGTACTCAAATAGATGTCATATTACCTTTTAGGCCCACACCAAACCATCATTTATTTATAGAGGGTAAAATGCGCAATAATTTTTATTTATGCATATGAAACAAGAATATTGAATTAAACTGAATGATAATATTTTAGTACTATATGTACGATTTATGTTTCTTTAAAGTTTTATGGAGCTATAACTAAGAAACCTTTTTGTCCACACTTGAATTGAGTCTAAGAAGTTTTCAACCTTTTAGTTAATAGGTGGACAAGTCTTGCTTAGACCCTACAAGTAGAATATCATCCTATAGAAAGAGGCAAAGGGACTTGTTGAAGTAAAGTCTCAAAAATGGAGATCTAGAATTGAAACATTACTCTGCTAGAAAAAAAGAATGAATATTTATATGTTTTTTAATAATAAAATTTCACATATGGAAAACATTTATTTATTCAAGTTAGGTATCTTGATAAAGGATATTCATTTTATAGCACTTCATGCTGAAGAATGCCTTTGTAGCATAGATTTTATTGGTAAGATATGAACTCTGAATGTCCTACTCAATTAAACTTTTTATATATAAGTTGATCATAAGGATGTTTCTGGAATAGTAACCTTTTGAGACTATTTTTAGATTTTGTAGCCTTAAAAGTTACCCAATTGAAAAGTCAATCTATGTCTTGATGCTCCATTGCTTCCATTAATTTGTGCTTTCTCATAATAAATTAAGGCTTTTAGTCTGAATTGAGGAAATTTTGTATGATCAATTTAACATCACTAAAGATTTTTAAAGTAAATTAAGGGGTTTTCCAAAACATCTTTGATTTAGCAACTTATTGAATCTCTTAGAAGGATCGTTTGATCAATGTTATTTAAGCATGATGCCCTGTTATCCAACTTCACCTCCTCAAAGACTATAGGCAGGTGAGTGCCAATATAAGAATCAACTAAGTAATCTGTTGATTGTAACTCCAGTTTCTAGAGACTTAGTTGAGTAATCATCTCTAAGCTTGTAGGTTAGATGTATAATTCTTTCCATATGGATTCCAGCTTCCCTTTACGTGGTGCTATACAATTGTGGTAGTATAGGACTAAATCAGAAATTTTACAAGCAGGTAAAGCTTAGTTATTGCATTCGCTGACTAATATTCTCTTGTTTTGGCCAGATTTTCATTGCATCAAGTTATAGTTGACTAATATTAACTGCTATCTTTTTTAGTTTTCTTTCTGATTCTTTAGTACTATCAATGGTAGCTTCACGTGCCTATAGGGCCAGGATGCCAGGTTCCCATTTGTATAGAGCCTTATCAATGACATTTTGATAATACAATGATAAATTATTTGGTAAGCTATAAAATCACTTGGAAGGTATTACTCCAAGTGCAAAGGATTAGTAGAAGACATCTGAGCTGATATCTAAACTTAAGTTCTATTTTCTTGTTCTACATTTCCATTTGTTAATGGGTTGTAGGGCCTATGAAAAGCTGTGAGTCCTCATGTTTGTTGCTATGATCCTTACAACTCTCAATATATAATTTCTCCCTTTATCACAAAGCAATATATGAGGAAATTATGCTAAGTAAAATATATTAGTATAAGAAAGTTGGAAATAGCCTTGGCAGCTTACATGTGAATGCCAATTGCTTCACCCCACTTCATAAAGTGATTAGTTACTTTAAATATACCAATTTACCTCTGTTAATTCAGGGAGTGAACTTTATAAAATCTAAACTTAGGGTATAAATTGGCTTTTGAGTATTCATCAGCTGATATTTGTACTTAGCCTTATATGGCAATTGTTTTGAAAAGTTATGAAGACATAAAAATTTCCACTACAGAGTCCGGTATTCCTTCCCATTAATATTAATTATTTAATTTGTAATTTTCTGGATTCTATGTCCTAAGGTATTGTGGGATTATTTTATAACTCATACCCATTATAAGGTTGTGAGTAAAGTGTAAAGTCTACTCCATTTATTTTTTATAAAATAACCCATCAAGTACAATGTGCTTTGCTAGTGACATTTCAGCATCTTCTGAACAGTTTCATCTTCACCGTCCCAAGAATCTGTTTTCATGAGTAGGTCATGTGATTATTCAGCTTTGCTGTCATTTAAATAAAGAAGGGGCAAATAATTTGGTCTATTCACACGCATGTGTTGCATCCCAGATCATTACCCAACATCAAGTCATAGTGTTGCAGTTTGAGAGACACTGGGGTAAATTCAATAGGGGTTTCATGGTTTGTAGCCACTTAGAGAAGCGTGGTCCCTAACAACTGAAATTTTTGTACCGTATAGGAAAGGCCATAAGTATTTAACTTCAAATAGAACTGTCTGAAATTCCTTTCTGTGTTATTTTAGATTTCTCAGGCTTTAAAGATCTTACTGTAATATGATAACTTGTGGTCAATGTCTTCATCTTCCATTTTAAGAGAATGGCCCCTACTGATAAACTGGAGTCATCTGTAAAAAAAGATATGGCAAGCCTTTGTCCTGATGTCACTAATTGGTCTTTGTTATATCAATCTTTAATAATCTTAAATGCGTTTCTTTGTTCTATCTTTACACAATTAAGGGTATATTTTCAAAATAAACCTAGTAGCTTTATCATGGTTAAGCAAAATTAGGAATGAATTGATGTTTACCTCATCACTCCTAAGAATACTGTATATCTCAAAATTCTTTGGTTAAGTCATCTTAAAATTGCTTTATTATTATATAAAGGTTAATTTTCTTCCTAAGATATGGCATGTCATAAGTACTCTAATTCTTGTTAGAAGCAGTCAGCTTTGCAGGCTTAAGCTTGATGTTATTTTCTCATAATAATTGAGAGCTGACTTGAGTTTCTTAAATTAATAAGTAAAGTTTTTTGAAAATATTGTTTTATAATTTAAATAAACAATCACCTAGATTAGTTTGAGATCTAGTATGCTATGACTCATTACCTGTCAGAACAGCATTGCAAATTATAAATCCCTAGAGGGAGCTGGGTAGGTATAAATAATTCTTCCATGAATATCAAAGTGCACTATTTAGGTTTCTGGAGAAAGTTCATATTCCAGTAACTGCTGGAAAGTCTATTGTGGATTAAATTCAGGGTAGAAATTTGAAGCAGAGATTATCAATTATTAGAATGGAGAAGCTGTCCTTATTCATAAAGCTTTTTAGCTTTATGTTATCCATCACTATTATGTGACCATCATTTTTCTCTATATAAGGAACATTGGGGACAAATGTGAACTCTGAGAGTACACTGTCATATCTCACGTGTTGATTTTGGAATAAATTGTGAGGACAAGGAGGAGTAAGAAAGGCTAAAGGGGCCAAGTTGGTTACTCTCCCTAACCTCAGATAAATCATTAATCAACGCTGGTTAAGGCCAAGAAGGCCTAGGTTATACCCCAGAAATTGCGTGATGGTGCCCAAGATGTTACATTAACTGGGACGAAAATTTAACTGTTATAGTTTATGATGTTAGTTATTTTTGTTTTATTTCAATATGGGGATTTAATTTATTTATATAAATTAACTTTTTCTGTAAATAGTAATATTCAGCTGGTATCCAAGTATCAAATTCTTGCATTCTCAAAATATAGAACTAACATTATGAGGTATTCTCGTCTTATTGGCCAAGATCAATTCTAAGCCCCAATAAATTATTCAAGGCCTATCTCTCCTTATTCTTAGAGTATTGTTTTCAAGACCAATCTCTCTATTAGTAGTCTCTCTTTCTTTCAATCAAAGTAATTTATATATGTTTACTTATTCAATGTACCCTCTTTCTGCCATCCAAAAATTGGCTAATATTGGTCTTCATGTATTGCTCCTCTAACTTTGTATTTTTTTATGGTTTTAATTGTATGGGATTTGAGTCCCTAAGTCAATGTTATGTATTCAATTCTCCATATGACTATATTATACATCTGACTATGTTTGATAGTTTGATAATCTTCAAGTAGCTGACGAATAATATTAAGTTCAAATTAATTTATCTGATATCTTTATTAGAGGTATTGCACAAATTTTTCTGCTATGAGGTAATCTAAAATCAATTTGAGTACCAATAAACTGAGCCTCGTCAATTTCATCAATTAAGATTAATTGGGATTTCCAAATTTCTGAAGTTTTATTTACTATCTCTGTTTAAGAGGTCTATAGGTAGAAACTCAATTAACTAATAATAAGCTGGGCAAGGACATCTGGTAATACTTTTTAATTTAGACTGGCTGACTCCCTCAACACCATTGATATGATAAATTGTCAGACAACCAACGCGCCAAGGAATGATTTGGTTTCTTTTTATACTACAATATACACAATATGATCCAAATTCCACAAGCCATTGCCATTCTGATAGTAAGCAAATAAGAGCCATGTGTGATAATTGAGGTTAGTATCGTTCTATGAACATCATTCCTGCCCCAACCACAAAGCTGAGCTCTGGCCATATTCTTGACCACGCTTCACAAATTGGGGTAAAACTGCCTTTGTTTGTGAGGGGTCTGCTCCGATCATTAGAGATTTGCATTCTGATCATAGTCTTTAATCACTTGAATACACGCATAATAATGTTAAGTGACAATGGTTTAATCAAATTTATTCCCAACAGTTTCACCTTAAGTAGTGTCCACCATATTGGCGTACCATTCTCTCCATAATTGCGGTTTATTGGATTGAATGATGGACTAATTCACCTTTCTTAGCTTACATTTGTGCTGTACTTCCACCCCATTTTGACATGAACTTGGTACTGCAGGATAACAATCGTTTCGTCTGGTTTAATGCCAACAGTATCCCCCTGAATAGTGACCGCTGAATTAGCATATTTGATTTTTTTAAACTCAAGGCACATTAGATTGAGGGATTGATTATTTCACTAATTTTGATACTCTGGATATTTGTTCCCCTGAGCCAGGTCATCATATGAAACTCATAAGCCAAACTCCTGAAAGTTTCCGCGCTGAGATAGGCAATATTTGAAAAAACCAATGTGACAGCCACAATCATTACAGATATAAAATGAGAGAGGGCCCTCCATTGGTTGGGTTTATTCTTTTGGGACAGTCATAATATCTGAAAATTTATAAAATCTATTAGTAATTTTTGTAAAATTAAAGCTTATTAAGAATATGATGAAATAACCTAACACTCTACCATCAGATGAGTACTGGGTTTTTATAGTTATGGGTTTAGGGCAGGGACTATGGTATGTTTCTTACAATAGGATGCGCAAATCATTTCCTATACACTTGGATTTTTGCATATGACTTGGCTTGCACATTCCAGGTGCTTAAGAGCTGTTCCTGCTACCATATCTTTCGCTTATGTCAGGGCTCCAGCATGCTTGCATATCTCGCAATTTTTAATAATTTTTTCCTTATCCTCAAAGGGATCTTTGCCAGATCAATTTCTGTGCTGGTGCTCCTATCAGACTTCAGTATCAATCCGCCCAATTGTGCTTGGATTATATCACAGCTTTTCCCTTTTTTTGATTAGACTTTAGCTGGGATGAAATTCGTGGCAATTTTGTTCCCATTCTGATCTTCATCTTGTTGTAAAATTGAGATGAAGGGCCTCAGCGGAAACCCAATGATCAACTAGGGTGTTCCCTAAAAACGCTATTCTTTCTAATGGTGGGCATAGGATCGTTCCTACTTCTTTGATAAAAAGGGGTGAGCACCCAATATAAATTTATAAGTGCAGAAGGAATCATTATATTGCCCTCTCCTAAAAAGACAGGATCTACTCCTCTCTCTCAGAGCCCATATAAGATTATTGTATTTGTGTAGTATTGGCAATTTATAGCTGTGATGTTCTGGGGTTTCATAGTGGTGGGCGCCAGGGCATCAGGGCTTATGCATGAAGTCAATGAGTAAAATCCTGACAATTGGTACAATTGTGTGCCAGAATCCAACTGCTGTCATTAAAGGTGTATTTTTTACACGCCAAAAGGTATTAAATTCCCCTTTTGATTTTTCTTAATCCAGAATTTCCTCTACTTTGTACCCATAACTCCATCTATCAACATTGGTTCGATCTCTAACAGTTTTTAACTTTATGGAGACAGCGCTGATGCATGGAAAAATTTGTGAATTTTTTAGTAAGGTGGTAAGTCCACATGAAAGGATTAGCTATCCAAAAAATTTCTGATAAGGACAGTCTCTCCCTCTTGCAGTCCATTCTGCATCAGGGACCTTAAGTTTAAGAATTTTTTGTCTGCCATCACCAAGCGACCCAACAGATAAATAGGTGCCACTCTCCATTTTCAGTTGGCAAACCACTTGGCATCCTGAAAGATCTTTCATTAAATTGCCCCTGCACCTGCTGGTATATTTTCTGGATATGTGTTATGAAGTTATCTTCTGCAGTATTTTTTGTGTGTATCTGGGGACCAATTGTAAAAACAAGGTTATAGCCTAAGTTGACATACAGTGGAGACATTCATGCAGAGGCGTGCATTGAGTTGTTGCACGAAACTGGCTAAGGCCAGGTCACCTGCCCATTTGTCCTGAGCGATGGAGGCGTAGCATCAGAGGTGCTACTCAAGTGACTGATTATTTTGCTCAGTTCGTCCCTTAGACTGGGGTGATAAGCTGATGATTGGCATGGTTTGATGTGCAGTGTCTCACACAGGGCGTTCAATAATTTTGGTTCAAACTGTGGTCCTCTATCACTAATTATCACTTGATGTACCCCAAACATGGTGAATATTTGGGTCACAAAAATGGATCATGCCTTCCACCGTGTTGTAGCTAAGCATGGGATAAATAGGCCACACTTAGTGAATCTGTCATGACTACCAAGATCGCATCAAACCCTTTTGAAGTGGGCAGACTGACTATGATTCTGACTGATACTGATTTCCACTGCCCGTTTCTTGTTGCAGTGGATTTGAATGCCCATTTCGCCCATTCTTCCATACTTGGATTGCGCACAGGTTAGACAGTTGTTCCATTCAGGCTGCCATATTTTTTCAATCCATTCCAGTCATATGCTCTTTTTTAAGTTGGTAGCCTTCTTGCTTCCTGGGTGTACCATTGTCGGTGGTTCATGATGTTCCTTTATGACTCAAGGACAGAAACTTTTGGGACCCATGTGCAATCCTAGAAATAAATCACTAAATCCTTGTTTGAGTGCATGCTTAAAGGCTTTTCCCATTTTTATTTAGTCCCCTAGCTCTTGTCTTTCTATAATTTTATAATTTGTGCATCCATTACTGTATTCAGGAAGGAACCATTAACGCTGATCGTTGGGCTTGAGTCAGAAGTGTCCTGTCACATGGGGCCTATGGTGTTGTTGGAGGGTTCAGTTATGGCCATTAGGAGTGGAATTGTGGGCGTTATGGGAAAAGCGATGGCAGTGACAGTTGCTGGCTCAGCTTGTGGATCAGGCAGCACTTGTTCAGGGGGAATCAACATAGCTAACTTGACCCCTTCCAAGGGTCAGCCTCAACCGCCAGGCTCCTGCTAAGCATGTAACGCTATAATTATGTAAGTCCTTTACGCACTCATATTTGTGCTGAAGTTGAACAGATTACAGTGTGTCTTGGTTTGTCTGTGTGCTAACAACTTTAGCTTGCAATGGTAGATAAGTAATTTTTAATACATGTTCATGTCACCATGTGCTTTGCTCCATGTAGCAGATACCGCCAGTGCATCATTGTCCATGCTACTGTGGCCAGTATTTTTCATAAATTTCCCACAATCGTTTGGCACCCATAAATTTCCTATAGAAGTCTGACACCAGGTCTTTGCAGCCATCGTGCTCCTGTAGTAATACTGCACCAAAGCCGTTCTAGAGGCATCATATACTACAATAAATGGTCTAACTTCACTGGCATGTCTCAGAACTGGCGCCAAAGTGAAAGCTTATTTGTAGCTTTAAAGGCCTGTTGGCATTCCGCTATCCATATGAAAGGTGCATTTGTGCCCGTTAGTGGGTGGAAGCGGCAGCAAGTTCCAAGATTTCTAGAGAATTTACTTTAAGAAAGTAGTGTATCCAAGAAAGCTTCCAAGATGCTTCTAGGTGATGTCAATTGATTATATCCTTATAGCTTCCAGTTTGGAGGAAGCAATAACATGTCCATCTTTAGGTACCAAGTTCCCAAGGAACATCACCTCATCATTTAAATTTACATTTCAATGGCTTCAAATGCAGTCCTGCATGTCGCAGGCGGCTGCCACCGCCACCCAATTTTTCTCATGTTGCTCTGGTGTAGGGGAATGAAACAGGATGTCGTCATTATACAACACTGCACATGTAAAGCGGAGGTCACCTACGTGTGGTTGATAACCCTCTGGAAAACAGTAGGAGCGTTTTTCAACCTGAATGGCATGACCTACACTGGTTTATTCCATGACTTGTGAAGATAGTCATCTGTCACTCTTGGCCCTCCTTCACTCAGACTTAGTGTAAGGCGTTGACTAGATTCAATTTTGACAATACTTTATACTTGGCAATTTCTTGAGATATCACAGCCTCCAGTGGCAGGTGGACGGGTTTGGTATTGTTACATTTATTTAAGTGGCCGAAATTTTTACAAAGTTGAAAAGTGCATTTATTGGTCAAATACCACAGGGGATGACACCAATGAGGTTTTCTTATTAGCCACCCTTTGGCCATAATCTCATTGATCCATAATCTTAACTACTGATCATCATTGGAAGTATACAGGTAGAGCGGATAATTGGTTTTTAAAGCCACCATTACCAGGAAGTTGATGTCAAACTTTGAGTGGAGTGGTAGATGGTTTGCCTTGTCCACGTCAAAGATTTATTTGTATGGTTCAAATAAAATGGCATTGTGGGGAGATCAGCTACTACACTCAGGTTGTAGTATTCTACTGTGGCCGCCAATATGTTTCCTTTTGCCAACTTGGGGAGCAGGGTTTTTCACCAGAGTGATATTATGTTGAGAAAGTGAGAACTTTTTGCTTGAGGTTATTGGCTACTGCCTGACATTGCCACCATCCTACCCCCAGGATCATGGGGTAGAGTAGGTCTGGAATCACTGAGAAATTGGCATAGAATTATGCCCATGGGACTCAAAGTGTAATGTTTTATGTAAAGGCCGGCTGACTATTGGTACCCTAGAGGCGCAATAATGGTTGTCCATGTGGTAATCACCAGTCTAATGCCTGAGCTTTTTAAGATCAATAAAGTTTTCACGCACCCTGTCAATTAGTTAATACCTTACTTCCAGTCTGGAACCAACCATAATGCCCACTGAAAACAAGAAAAAAGTACAAATTTTTTTGAAGCTATTCAAGGTGCATACTCATGAAGTGGTGGTTGCAATCGTGGAATAATCCTAAGATTTAGTGAGAAATTGAGAAAGCATTGCTGCTGTCTGAGCGTGCTATAACAGGGTTGATGTGAAGTCTGATGAATCTGTCAGTTGGAATATGTGACTGAGGTCTTAGATTGTGGGATTACAGATTCAATCCTCTACAACTTGTCTATTGTTTCCACATGGTAGGGGGACAGTGTGTGGGCTCTGTATCCAATGGTATGATTATGGTGCCTGAGGCTCTATTTAATGCATTACTGACTTATTTCATGAGTCTAAGTCTGTATGGGATGTCGTGAATTGCTAGAATCCCAGGGGCCTCTGGAATTTGGTTAAGTGATTCATGTAATAGCAAGTGGGCTGGTTAGGTTGTTTAGATCTATACAGCATGTTTCACCATCCCAAATAATCAGAGGGACATAAGGAGTGAGTGCAAATACCTCCGGCACTTGTGAGGTGTCACCTTGCTGATTAGTTCCTGTTGGAATGGTTTCAGCTGCATTGTCCATTAATGGACTATGCTTTTTATTTGGTTTATTGCTCGAGTTTTCCTCATTGGAAAAAATAAGAGTGGCAATTCTTTTAAGTGGGTGGGATTAATTTAGCGTACCAAATGTGTGGCTTTGGAGTGGCTGATTTTTGTAGGTTGGATTCAAAGTCAGGCCTCAATCTGCTGGGGTATTTGAATGCCCCTTATAAAGTTTAGTGTCCATTGTACTATGCATGTGTAAATACACTCCTTGATTGAGGGAAGCTCAGGAAACAGTAATGATAATGTCTGCTGGTAATTGGAGGGACTCCACTAGTTGATGAAAGTCCTTAATATGATCCTCCAAACTCATGTCATACCTCGTTGTTGAGGAAAATTGGAACAAGAGTTGTGGCCTCGATGACAGAGTAGCCACTGTGGATAACATGACTGTGAAAAGTGATGAAGGTGACTTCCTCAGATGGAAATTTTAGTACAGGAGGGTGCAGGCCCAAATTTTGGTTCACTTTGAAGGCGTCCAATAGCCAAAGATTGTTGATCCTCAGAAGCCTTAGTGGTTCCATTTAAAGTTGCTCTGATTTGAGCTTCACCAGGACTCCCAGAAACTGGAGAGCTACTTCATCTGAGGGGCATGAAATGGGTTTTATTACCCATTACGTTGCAAGCTTGGCGCTTGAGGGTGGTAAAATTGTTTGGGCTGCTCAAAAAAGCAGTACTTGTTTGATGGCCTTGATCAACGCCACCCATAACCAGAAGATCAGGAGGGCGCTTAAGCCCATATATAAGTTCTGATTAGCTGTTGAAGAGCCCATGTTCAGCATCATAAGCCAATAATATAACAGCGGTTTTAATTAGCTGTATTATTATGTTAGACAACTGAAATGCCAAGATAAGTCTTGGCTTACATAAGGGGTACTCCAATACCTATCTATGATAGAATCCAAAATTAGCAAAGAATCTCCAATATGATAATAAACAAATAAAAACCATGGTGATAATTGTGAAAAGTATTTATCTATGAACATTATTCCCGCCATAATCTCTAAGCTGAGCGCTGGCATTAATATTGACCACGCTTTACACATTGAGGTTAAACTGCCTGTTTCAGAGGAGGGGACTGTTCCGCCCATCTGAGCTTTTCGTTTGGGTTATACCCTACTCATTTGGATAAGCGCTTGATAACATTGGGTGACAATGGTTTCATTGGGCTTGATTTAAAAGTTTAACTTTGAGTAATGTCCACCAAAGTAACGTTCTAATTTTCTCCATAATTGTGGCGGATTAGATGAATGATGGATCAATCTGCCCTTGAGGGCTTGCATTTTGCTGTATTTGCAAACCATTTGAATATGCACTTGGTGCTGAGGAGTGACAATTGTTTCATCAGGTTTAGTCCTAACAGTATCTCCCCAAGTAGTAAACACCAAATTTGCATCTTTATTTTCTATATACTCACTGTAGATTAGATCGAGTGATGATCGTTCTTTTCATTTAATATCCCATTAAGTTTTTAAGCTGGTGCATCATAAAAAATTTGGAGGGAAACTCTTGAAGGTTTTTGCACTGAGAGAGGTGATAGCTGAAATATACAATGTGACAGCCATGATCATTACATATAAAAATGAGTGCAAGCCCTCTATTTACTTGGGTGGTTCCTTTGTGAAAGTCAGAATATTTTAAAATTATGCAAATATTAAAGTAATTTTTGTGAGATTAAAGGTTTACTAAGGGTATGAAGAAATTAAGAAGCACTCTACCATTAGCTGAGCACTGGGTTTTATAGTTGGAGGTAAATGAGGGGCAGGAATTGTGGGATAATTTTTGCAACAGGAAGCTCAAATCTTTTTTAAAAGCCAGCACATTTGCACCTTGACTCGGCTTGCATATTGTGGCCTCAGTTTGTGGTTCCTGCTGCCAAAATTTAACTTCTCTAAGGTTCCAGCTTGTTTGCATATATCGCAAACTTCCTAACAAATTTTTCCTTAGACTTAGAGGGGTCTTTGTTAGAACAATTTTCTGTAATGGCTCTCCTTTCAGGACTTTGTTCTAATCCAGCCAGTTTTTTGTATTTCGTCGCAGATTTTTCTATTTTTCTTGATGTAGACTTCAGCGGAATGAACTTTACAGGGGAATCTTTCCTTTCCACTCTTCAACTTGTTGTAAAGTCAAGTGAGGTCCTCAGTGGGAACCCAACAGTCATCAATGTTATGCCCTAGATCCGCTATGCTTTCTAATGGAAAGGCTCAGGATCATTGCACCTTCTTTGATTGAAAAGGGAAATCCCAACTAATCTAAATTTATGGGTATGACAGGAATCTTTAGAAATATTTAGGATATTTTAAGATCTATGAGCATTCATTAATTGCCTGTAAAAAGGTTGAAGGGGTGTTGAACAACCAAAGAGACATTTAATCTAGCTCTCTTACCCCCTTTGTTGGATATTTTGCGCATTTCTCTCTGTCTTCAGGAGAAAGTTCCATCTGCCAACCTTTACTGGTAAAATTTATGGCACAGAGAATTTAGGATCTTACCAGAAGTCAGAGTGATTCATTTCTTCAATATAATGGATATCTGTCCTTATGAGTTATTTCATATTTTTGCCTGTAATCCATCACTAAGAATGGCATCTATCTTTCTTGCAGGCCATTAGTAAGGGAGAGGCCCATGGGATTTAAGAAGGCATCAGCAGGCTGGTTTCCAATAACTGTTTCAATAATTTGGTATCTTGGGCTTCTTTAACTTAAAACTCTAATAACCTAGACCAAAGGGTTTGAGTATCACTGGTATGCGCCTTGTGTTTAACCAATTTTTCATATTAAAATCGCAGGTGCCTTTTTTAATTTGTTGTAATATTCCTCATCAGAAAAAGTGCTAAAAATTTGTTGCTAAATTATAAGATAATCACCAAATTTTCATTCAGTAGTGCTATGATGAGGGATTGTTAGGATTTGAGTTAGTGATTTACAACAAGTGATGGAGCCAACTCAGTCAATAGGTAAGTGCAGATAAAGACTAAAAGATATTTTTGCATTGTCTGAGGTCGGTCAATATGACTAGCCACCAAAATGTTAAGGGTCCCTGATTGTGGGAGTGAGTATGCCAGGGCAGATCAGAGGCTTGTGTAAAAAAGGGTTGGTTTTTTCATAAGCCTCTAATTATGATAAGAACTCTAGTGACTTAAATTTTCATATCTATTAGAATCTGAGCCTTAGGAGGGACGACAACGTTATTGACGTGGGAAATGGGCATTCTATCTAGGGAATCATCTGTAAGAGGAGTAGCTTTATTTTTGGCCCCCCTATATGGTACCTCAGCCTCTCATTAAGACTTGGGTGCTACAAAAGATAAACTTAGGGAATTACTCTTCACTTTATCATTCAGCAGACTCTGAAATACTATTAGCTTGATTTTTAAATGGAGAAAATACAACTTTATGAATAATTGTGCAAAACTTAACTTTGAATTAAATTAATATGATTAGGTCATAGGTTTCGTTGTCCAAGGCATCTCTGGGGCAGAAACTACTAGGGGCCTAGATCAGATGACAATGACAATATACCCAAGAATCTAGTAAAGGAGGGTCCAGAAAGTCCATATTCTAAAGAGTAAAAGTTATTATTGGTTTTAATCTTAATCTGTTTCGTAAGGCATGTGGAGATAACGTTGGCTGGAGAGCCAGCGTCAACAATAGCCAAACCTTCAGATTTTGCGCCCACTGCATCTCCACGCGTGAGGTTGCTGCCTAAATGAGGAATTAAATAGAAAGCATTGAAACTAGTATGCTAATAGAGGATGTCAGGGATGTCAAACTCATCAGGAGAAGATATGGTGAAGCACTTGGGCTTTGGAGGATTATAAGTAAGATGTTGAGGTGACAAGTTGTCAACATAGCGAGCATCGCACCCTATGCTTCACTCTATTTACACCTTGTTTAATTTCTTCTTCCTCCACTAATTATCTTAGTGATTAAGGTTCACAATATGAGCTGAATTTATTTCTGTATTGAGGCTTCAGGTTTTTTTCCAACAGCATGGATATGAGGTTGCAAACCTTTTATTAGATGAAAAATGACGCATATCTGATTTATAAAGTTCTATGTAGCCTCCTTGATGTTAAGGGTTGATTGAAAAGCTTCTTGAATCCTTGGATGTGGAGCATGAGGTGTCATCTAAAAGAGAAAGTAGATACCACAGCAGCTACTTTAATGTATAATGGTATTAAGTCATAGGAGGCTAAGGCTTTGGTTTAGTCATAGATTGTATTAGCAAAGTCTAGAGAGTACTCTCCTTTTATTGGATGCATCTACATGATGTCTTGCTTCCAGATTAATCAGGGTCAAGCTGCTAACCATTTTCTCTATTTGAGGCTGGCTTTACTAGATCCCAGTAAGTACATTCTTTAAAGTATGTCATCTATCTTTCCTGGGAACTACTTTCAAGGCTGATCTGGATATGTCAAGCTTTATGTCATTTACTGGCTAGCTCCATGGCCCTTTTCATACTAATAGGAAGGTCTTATTAATAATTGTAACAAGAGCATCTTAATTATTTATGTAAGACTTAAAGGAGATAACAGGATAAAGAGAGAATGTATATCTGGGTGTCGCAAAATTGGCCTTGGGCTCCGCTAGTGTGCCAGGCCAACCAGTATGAAGACTGGTAGCCCTTTGCTATTTCGCCTTCTTTGGCGTACCAACTCCTATAAGTCCTGCGTCCAAACTACCAACTAACCAATGGCTTTGCCTTTAGCCCCAGGCATCCTCTGCATGTGCCCCGAAAAAGTCCTGCCCCCTTCCTGGGTGGTTCAGGCACTTCCGCGCTACCCCACCCTCGTGACCCTTCATCAACCCATCTGGACATGCACCAGTGAGTCCATCCCCCTTCTTGGGTGGCTATGGCACCTCCCATGCTGCACCCCGCTAGGGTTGATGGCTATGCAGATCACCCACTGGTAGTCATCTTGCCAGGTTCCCACTGATTCCTCATAGAGAGAAGGTATGGGAGCTGGCAGTGCTGGCCACTCCAAGCGTGATCATCCGCGCCTATTGGGGATCTCCTATCCTATCTTCCCCACTTTAGTTGCACTAAGCTACTTCAAACAAACATGAAAGATAGGCAAATGTGAGATGTTTATTAGGAGGAATGAACGACAGTTTATACTACTTTCAGGACTACTGCACCCAAGTACTCTTTGGCCAATCATCTGCCAGAAGACCCATCGGCCTCTTGATGCCACAACTCTCTATCAGATCGGAAACTCTATTCATTCATACTCATAGCGATTCCCTCCAGATCTGCTCACAGATTACCAAATTAATATTATGTCAATCCATCCCTAGCATAAGTCACTGGTCAATCATATGTAACCTCATAGTTTAATAGTAATTTGAGCATCCTTGGCATGAGTCACCGGTGCTCTGAATTAGACAATGGAACCATTTTTGATGAGTCATAACAGATTCATCAGCTTTCCACTGGAAACTCCCACAACGACCTTTGGATGTCATTTTGGCGGCAAACGCAGCTCCCATCGAACCTAAACTTGATCAATAAATATAAAATTTTAGTATCAAACTAGGCAATTAGCTTGCAACTACACCCAACTAACTGAAATCCCTAATTTGGATACTATTGGAAGGATTCATCTGGTTAAATTCCCAACACTGGGGTTGAAGATCTCTTAGTTTATGAAGGCTCAGTCTCAAGAAACTTGATCATGCGACATTTATTGATTTCATGTCAAAATAGAGGCTCATGAAGGTTTTCACCCACTATTTACTGATTGGTGGCAGATTTGTATCTGATAGCCTGGTGATTTGTAGCTTTTTGTAGTATGGCAGCAAGCATCTTCAATATGTCCTCTTCTTAATTTTTAAACCCTGAAGTTGGAAGAAATTTGATCAATATTGACATTCATTATAAATTGATGGGCTCATTAACTAATGATCATGTTAGAACATCTGCTGAATAATGGCATTCTTGTTTTGAGTGCGTGTTAAGGTCAAGTCAACATAAGATAATTTTCTTTGATGTCCATCCAACTCCTACAATCCACTCAACCTCACTTGTTATTCCGATCTCTTTAGTATGTAATTATGGTCCTTATCTTGGGTTGACTGTTAGGAGAGTATCTATAACTCTCCTGTTTACAGTGTGGAGGTGCAAGGTGCACAGGGTCAAAGCCAGGGAACTAGTCGCTAGTATGAAAGTTACTAGAGCACAGAAGAGGGTGCTGGAGCAATAATAACTCAAGCAGAGGAGGGCGATCATTTGTGTGAATAACTAACCAAAACCAACGCGGTGCACAGAGTAAGAAGGTATAGGCGTCCCAGGTTGGAGTGATCTTGGGAGGGTCAACGGTGCACAATGGGATAACCTTATCACATTTAAAATTGAAAGGTTAACGTAGTTTGAGAACTTCAAAAAAGAGGTCAGTGCACAGGATCATCCAAGATATCATAATAGTAAAAATGGTGTACTTAGTGGGAAAATTATTGATTGGGAGAAGTTGACCAACGTCTGAAGTTGGTCTTGACATGAGAAATTTAAGGGGATTTGGGCAAACAATTAATTGAGGGAAGAGGGTTTAAGCTGAGGCGTGCCAATAGGCGCATGCTTCTATTGGTTAAAATACTATATTGGGTAATCAATTAAACTTGGTTGATTAATTGTGAAATGGCTGACCTGAGTTGGAGAGTGTGAAAACCAAACATGTTTAAAAACCCCGTTCACCCAAAAACTAAAGCAAACCGTTTTCCATAATAACAAAGCTAGTTCAGTTTAACGCCCCTACTTTCATACAGGGCCAAACTTCGCTTGCTTCCATAGGACCAACTTGGGCATATTTTGCCTTTACCCAGCGTTGGTCTATGGTATGCTTGAGGTCAGGGAGGCCTGATAACTTCACCTTCTTTGCTTCCCTGCAAGCATCCTTGTCTCTAACGTTGGTCCCAAGAATAATGTCATTTTCCAACCATGACATTGACTCAATGTGTGGATGGTTCCCTGGATGTCCCAGAAGAGCTTCTGGGCCTCTGGGCCCTCTAGTAATTAAGCCTTTCTTTCGCCAACGGATCAATAGGGACCCTTCTAACATGCGCTTTAGAGGTATGTTGTTCATTGGCTCTTTTCATTGAGCTGGCAGATCCATTTATTGAGGCTCAATCTAGGTCCTGTTTTATTTCTGTTGTTCATTCAAATAGTCTAAAAACTTGTTTACAACTTTAACAATTGACATTATATAGTTGCTGATTATTGCAGACCAAATATTGATTTCGTTGCAATGATATTCACCATACTCTATTATTAATCTGACCAATTTGAATTTATAACTCATTAAATCTTTTCAATCATATAGAATCTCTTCTCAATTGTACTAACCAAAAGTGGAAGCAGATCATATAATACATGGAGTTTGAATTGAAGTTTTAAGTAAGATTAAATTGTCTCTAAATATATGCATGATGCAATCCCAGGAGCTTTAGCTGTTGGATGAGAGCAGGATCAACAAACAGTCGGTGGTCAAAAGTAGTTTAGGTATAATCCCACTGCAGTATAGGAGAGAGACACTAGTTATAGGTACATTAATACCTTTGTAATCCATTAGAATTACTTCAATTGGATTAATTCAACTTGTAGAGTTCAATGAAGTAAAGATTTCAAGTCTTAGCTACTTTGAATGATTGAATCTGATATATTGCATCAGGGCAGAAGGGTAAATGTCATTGGCTCTATATTGGAATTTCAAGTTTTGAAATTGTAATTCTTGTTGGCTTGGAGATGACTATACTTGGCACACTCATGTTTTCTTCCAATTTGGGGATTGTCGTCTCCTCTGAATTTATTAATCATTTAAAGGAACATCTATATCTAGTAGCCTCAGAAAGTCAATAGAAAAAAGTACCATTTTTGGTTGCTGAAGCTTATTATCAAGTTCAATGAAGGCTAAAAAATATTATGATATCAGCGTCATCTGGCTTCCTAGTGGGATTATTAAGAATTAAAACAAATAATCACTTATGCAATAAAATAGACCAGACAAGATAGAGTAGAGCATAATTTGTTTATATAGAAATGGAATATTTATAGTCTCTGAAGAGCGCGCGTCTTTCAAGATATCATGCCCTTAATTGTTTGATCTTCCACAATATTTGAGGGAGCTTTGTCCTCAGTTTGCAAAAAAATCAAACTCAATTACTCAATGGAAGAGTTTCGAAATTAATAAGACCCTTTGTATTCTTGGAGTTTAAATTTCAAATTAATGGATTTAAGGGCGAATTTTTCTATTATTCAAGGGCCAACTCAATAAAGTTTTGATTCATGTTTGAACTTATTTAAGCTCAATTTCTCCTGACATCATATTTAAGTATAAGATGGATATATCATGCTTTAATGAAGTTAAAAATGATAAAGCCTGGGTTTAACCACTGAACTGTATAATTAAGCTACCATTGAGAATCCCAGATGATGTAGTCATAATAACTTATAGAAATTTGAGAGAAAATAAAGTTCAGATAACATGCTTTACAGAAGTAGTTTCAAACCTTTTAATGACTTCCAAAAAGGAAACTGGGATATGAAGAATATAAGTACCTAGTCAACTGCATTGGATGAAAGGTGATGCAGTAAGTTAGCTCCACAAATGGTCAAACATGGTCTGGTTTTAGTGTACTGATAGAAGCTTCAGAATGAATATAAACATATAAATGCGTGTTTTTTTTAAAATATCTGTAAATATATCCAAAATCAAATTTTTATTTGAGGTGGTCTGACCTGGGGATGATGCCACACCAATTTAGGGAAAATCGAATGAATGGGAAAGGAGGATAAAACCCAAAAAACCTCCATGTATGGCGTATGATAGGCTAATAACTCTATGGACCTCCATTGCTATTTGCTATCTCAGTTTGGGAAATTGGTGCACAACGCCAACACAGTCATAATTGACCCATACCCAAAGTTCATAGGTTAGGAATTGACCTTGGGGAGGCAGTGGTAGAGGGTCCATTTCTACCACTGGTGTAGAAAGTGTATCTGAATTTATTTATAAACATTTCAAGCAGGGCTCTAAAAGGTCCAAACCCATCAAGTATAAGCAAGAAGGGTAGATGAATTCCCTTTTGGATGTGATGAAGAAAGCTAAGATAAAGAAAGCAAAACACAGTGATGAGTAGCATAGTGATCATAAAAAATGGCAAAGGCACCCAGTTTAAGATCAGAGAGAGTCCTAGGCAGAAATTTTTATGCAAATATAATGGAAGATTGGTCAACTAATAAGAGGAGAGTTCCTTAAATCCTCTACTCCCAGAGAGGTGATAGGGAATTAAACACATAAAATAAGGTACTTTACTAATAAAACTAAAAAACAAAGTAAAGGGAAAGTTTTCACGCCTATATGGATAACATATAGTGCTTATTATGTAGTAAATTCACTAGGTAGCCCAAGATGTGATGCTTGGTTAGACTCCTAGGAGTTCATGACCAACTGTTAATCAGGGTATAGGCCTTGTGGTGCTTCAATTAAAACTGGTCCAGAGCTCATCAATGGTGGAGTTGAATACATATTTTCTCTAGGTTATTAAGTGACCTATAATGCTGTTTAACTCCTTGATGTGGTCCACGGCTATGCTGGCCATATAGCTCAGCAAATAAATTTATCCAAGTTTTATGATAGGAACTTCACAATTTATGAAAGTATAAGTGAAAAGACTATAATGGAAACTAGAGTAGATGGTCATGTTCAATAACCATTACACCATGACAAATTTTAATAGTAAAACAAGACCACTATCAATGGTTTTATCATAACTTGAATATGACCATATATTTTGGTTTTGAATTGAAGAAAAATACTTCATTTGTTTATTTATACTTTTAATGTTGCTCCAATTCCTTTTTATAAATCAAAGGTAATGGCTTGATTTCATTTATTAATCATTTTTGTACCTTTCAATACTTTTAATGTTGTGTTGTTGACTTTATAATGAGTCTTCTTAATATTAGCCTGAACATTCTTAGCCCTTAGCCAGCATGAAACTGAGGTATTTTTGAGATCATGGAGGGAGCCAACTTAATACCTTTGGCCTTAACAACTTCCTCTTCCTCCTAATGGTTCTTGATAGTAGTTATGTCATTATATATGACAATTTTAGTGATAACAGGTAACTTCACTATTTATAGTATGCTGATAATAAACAAGGAGATATCATGTTCCTGTTTAATGCTTAAGTGGCCCGCTCACTCAGGGGGTTCTGATTAAAAGGGTTGAGCCACTTTCAAAAAATTAATTAATTTCTTCACAGGGTACCTCACTAAGAAATTTAGGTTTTGACTTTGCAAGTAGGATTTTTACTAAAACTTCAAGCTTGTTATTAATGTTAAAACCTTGGAATAATATTGATGACTGTTCCTAATCACGCTGGAGCTCCTTATAACTTCTAATGATAACATTAAAGCTATATCCAAACATTATATAGTAATACTTATATACTTAGCGTTATAGAACTGAATTTAATACAATGAAGTCAGATTTCAGGGATCAAGCTGTTCTATTTAAAAAATGGGAAGTATAAATAAGGAATATAGGAAGTTTTAGAGTTCTTAAAGTATGACTTGATTTGTAAAAACTTAAGTTTTTTCTCATAAAGTGACTTTGTGTCTGTATCTAATTTAGGGTCAGATGTATCAAATCCCTGATCTCTTTGATCTTATGGGTTTCTTCAGAAGTTTATAGTGTAGAGACTCTTGTATTTTTCTAAATGTATATTTTTGTTCTGAGCCTAAGTAAGTATACGATGTTTCCTATGGCCCACGTGGCTCTTTTAGCTGCAAGTGTAATTTGGTCTTCTCAAAAAATTGAGTTCTCAAAGTCAATTTTCTTTCTGATTTAGTAACATGCTCATTTTTTGAGTCTCACAAACAGGAAATTTTTAGATGGGCATTTGATATTTGTCAATCATTGGTGGGAGATTTAAAGGTATTATTAGATTTTACACTCATATCTGAGTTTAGGTTTTTCAAAGATATAGATGTTATTAAATTAAAGGTCTAGTGTCATCTTAGTGAGATTTCTCTCTAAGGAATGAAAAAATAATTTCAACTTATTAGGTCTAACTAAAGCGGCTCTGTAATCAAGATAACTTTGTTATTTAATATCAGAAATATTTATAGGACGTGATTTAGTAGGTTTTAGAGGTGATTGAAGTGTCACTGATGAGGAAAGATCTTTATCATTAACAGAAAATCGAAAATATCCTTGTTTATAAGAGTATCTCTTATCAGACATGTTCTGATTATCAAAGGTTTTTATTTTTGGATGGAATTTTGGGCAAGTGAATTCTGTTTTAGACAATGTAAAATCTTTTAAATTGGATGAGGAATTATTGAACTTAGAGGGTAAATCATTAGACCCAAATTTAGGAGAATTAAGGTGAGATTTAGAATTATTAGTAGACTTTCAGACAGGTATAAACAGAAGATATGTGAGGGCGTCATTTGTGATACAATGCTCATACACTTTTTTTGTTCCTATACTTTTTATTCTCTGAAGGCATCATGAGCGGATGTCAAATACTGCAGTGGTGGGGATTATATAAAGGTTTTTGTCATCAGTAAAAATTAGATTAATTGTGCCTATAAAAAGGGTCTTACTATTTTTGTAAAATTTTAGATCTCTACCATGTAGACAATAATTAATTGTTATTTGACAAGCTATACTATTAATAATATATTTATCAATTAAATTGGGTTTTTCTGAAGTTATTCCATATAGTGAGTAATTAACCCCTTTAATTTAGCCTTTATGAACAGTTCCCTCAACAATTTGAAATCTACTAAAAAACTTTCAGTGCCGCGCATGGATTTGGTTGTGTTTGATATATTTAGTATCATCCTTGATAGATTATTTATTTCTCTTCTCATAACAGCAGTTTAAGGCTTACAATACTGTCTGTAAATTCATTGTGGCCTCCGCGCATGTTGTAGAACATTACTTTTTATCCCACCTCAAATATGGTAGCTTAGGTCTTTAGTCACCCTTTTGGTTCTCTCCTTATGTGACTTCATGATATTGCTAATGAAGGTAGTTAATTCTTCACTAATTTCTTCAATAAGTCTTCTTGGTATCTTCTGGGAGGTAGACTCTTCATATCTGCATCCATTACTGAGATAAAAAAGCTTTAAAATGTAGCTTTTCTTCTATATAGTATTAAGCTGAGACATGGCATCAGTCATATAGTAACTCAATTAGTAAATGAATATTGCTAATGGCAATAAGAAGTCTCTTTCTGATTTATGGTTGACTATGATATTCTATAAGGTTATGTAAAGATTCCATTCACTCTTTCCACGTTTCTGTTGATATAGGTTTGTAAGATTAAAAATCTTTTAGTTGACTTCTACTATGTCCATCAGGTGTCTCACAATTATCTAGTATTATGTTATGTCGATTATTGGAATTAGTTTCTTAGGGCATACAAAGTGATTAATAACCTGATTGCTTAAAATCTCATAGAAACTCTTGAGGTATATCCCTTGACTACAATCGCTTATACCCATGAATTGAAGTAATCTATTGCAACAAAGTTAAACTATTTCCTATGGATGATTTTAGGATATCCTAATTCGTTGAAGGAGAGGTGGTGAAAAGTGCATTTGGAGGGGCAGGCTGAAACTTGAAACTTCACCGGGAGTGGCTTGTATTGGGTGCATCTAGCGCAGATCTCCAGAGCCTGACTGTTATCATCCATCGTTGCCTCACAGTAAAATCTCTCCTGATATGCTGGTATGTCTTACGTAGTCTTCCATGAACTAATTGAGGGTGTCATTCTATGATAGTGTCATCTGTTTGCTCAGCTTCACATTGACAAACCATTTCTCCTGCACTAGTTATTCGCTGTCCATCTCTAAACTTTGTCGCTTTTAACTTTTCTTAAGAATATTCTTTACTACATTGCCTTCTTCTTCCCAGACCTCTGGTATCTATGTATTTTCAAAATACTATCACAGTTATGTTCTTGCAAATGGAAAATGGTTAATAGTGACAAGCCATCTTCGTTCAGGTGCTTCTCTTTTGCCAAAATATGATCTCAAAGTGGTAGCAATTCTCTGAGCTCCTTGTTGATATTGGCGCAAGGGCATCATATCCTTAAGTGCACAGTGTAACAAACACACAAACACAAGGCAATTTTTAAAGGCAGCGGCCTTGGAAAACAAAAGGAAACCCCTTATTATCACGAGTAGAATCTATTGGAAATGTATAAAAATTAAAGCACTGTAGTATTGAATACTGAAAGAAGATTTTGGGCTTTGCAATGAATAGTCTTCTTATAGTGGTAGGCTTTTATAATCAGCTAACGTAAGACAGATCCTATTCACAGAGTAATTTCCTTATGATATGCTCCTCTTATTCTCATGTCCATTGGTGCAGTTATTCAACAGCGGAACAGCACTAAAGAATTTTAAGAGGAAATTGTATAATGAGGTAACAAAGGGCTACTAAGGCAGTGACTTTGGATAATATTCATGATAAAGTAGTCAGCCTATTAGACTTAAGACTCTTGCAGAATGGGCAAGGAGATTATATAGTAAGCCTATAATACAAGGTTTTTTTCTCAGGAATGGGGAAATATAATGAATTACAAATTATAAATATTGGGTGATATGAAAACCAGGGCCATGGGAAAGATAGCTGAGATATTAGGGGATTCTGTTGCACTGGCTAAAATTAAGTATTTAGTTTACTGTCATTATTACCAATAACCAATGAAAAGGCCTATGTTGCCATTTTTTATACTTCAGCAACTTCATATAAAAATGTTGGCTGCGAGGCATATATATCTTGATTGAACCATTTATTAAATATTAGCCACACATAAAGTAAATAATGATGTAAGATGAAGGTAGTTTAACCAATTACAACATTTTCCAACTTGTCCAAACATAAGAAACAAAGATGAATGGGGGTCAAATGGGCTACTTTAAATTCTCTAATTATAAGGCCAGAGGGATAATAGTACTTCTTAAGGACCTTTTTCATGCTTCTATTATTAGGTAGCCCTTAGTAGGATTATCAGAATGTAGGCATCAGTAGATGTCTTTTCTACGACTTAGAAGTGGCTTTTTGGAGATGCTCTAATTTGCTAGTCCTTCCAAAGCCATAGTTGTCTAAATGCCAAAACCAAAATTCTCTACTCTGAAGTTAGATAATCCAGGTTTCTTGTTATCATGCATCCTAATATGAACTTTTAAAACCAATGATATGGAATATGCTGCACTTTTCAGCTTAACTAACTTATGCTTAAGCTTTTTAAGAATAAATGGTGGAATGCTGGTTTCCTTTTTAAAACAAGAGTATATGAGCGGGTGTAGTTCAGGATGCTTATATAATAGCTCAAATAGTGAGTGCCCAATGGATGAGTGATAAGCTATGTTATAAATATTAATGTGGAAGTCAAGAAAAGATTACAACTGGACGCTTTGCATGTAACCATTTTACATATTATTAAAAAGAGAAAACTGTTCACTCTTTCAATGATGTCATTGGTCTCAGGGCGATAGGGCGTAGACAATGCCAATATTTTTTGTATTTATTTGAGGCAAGCTGATCAGGGGACAGACGTTTCCAAAAAGAAAGAAAGTAAACAGTGACATGAAACCTGAGGAGGGTCAATTTCATTGTAGAAAGTTTTTCCACCTCTGGATCAAAACTCAGA
The DNA here is from genome assembly GCA_022478985.1 of Massospora cicadina. Classification (NCBI taxonomy): domain Eukaryota; kingdom Fungi; phylum Entomophthoromycota; class Entomophthoromycetes; order Entomophthorales; family Entomophthoraceae; genus Massospora; species Massospora cicadina. The sequence goes on along the minus strand of JAKSZP010001473.1, from coordinate 60,367 downwards.
TTTTTTGGTTACAATATGGGTAAGGTTTACGTGTTATTAGACCTACTAACCACCAATAGCTTCCTTCAGCTGGCACCCCAATCAAATTGCAGAGGGTGGGAAAATTCCTATCTTATACTTAAAAAATAATTGAACCTAAAATAAATTTTTTTGACATAATCTTAGTCACATAATTTGTTAAAATGAACTTGGGGCAATCATGACAAAAACCTATCTTTTACAAGTTAAACTTAGTCATGTTAGTAGCGCCTAAGTCTTCAACTTCTTTGACCTCCACACATTTTATTGAGGTGATTAATGGCCACAATTATATATAATGCCTACAACTATTGGCCAATGGCCCAAAACGTCAATAAAACATTAGGTTAGATAAATTGGGTTTTACTTGATGATAGAAAGTGGCCTTCCAGTAGGGAGCTTATGCTCGGCATTGTCTTCAGTAATTGAGATTCTCTTGGATGACAAAAGCCATCAATTATTAATATTAATCTAGAACTGTTAAGTAATTTATTAAATCTTAAAGCAACATTGCTTATGGGCCGTGATAATTAAGTTGGTCCACTCAGTGGGCTGTGTAAAAAAAGTTGTAAATCAGTACCTCTTAAAGTTTCCTACAATTAATAAAAAACATTATGCATCAGCTTTCCTGATGTGCCTTTAACCTCCTCAGGATCATTTTTTTTTGAGTTATCATCTTATCAAACAAGTCATTGGCTAGATCATTCACTAAGGCCATGGTAGGCAAATGAGAGGCTTTCCAAATTTTTGATTCTGAATTCAGTTGTGCTGTTAAATTTTTATGTCGTAGGCTTTTTAATTTTTAAACCCAGCGGGACAACTGTCCTTTTGATTCCTTACAATTTTGTTATAAGCTCAGAGAAGCACTGTCAGTTACCAAAGAATAAAGTACTCAATGGATTTAAACCTATAATTGTCTGAAAGCATCGATGACAGCTTGACATTCTATCTCAATAACATTATAATTTAGTTTGGAATATCTAATGTATATCTGCAGTAAGACTTGGATGTTCAACTACCTCAAATTAAACTGAGATAACACCGCCCTATAGTGGTGAGGAATGCTTCCATCTGAATATTAAATGACTTATAAAATTGAGGGTATATATAAGTAACTGCGCTTTAAGTATGAGACATCATTTTTTGGTTGTAGGCCAGCAGACAGTTCGCCGTCCACTTAAATTGCACTCCATTTTTTGAGGAGGTAAATAAGGGTACACTTATCTTTCTGAAATTTTCAACAAACCAGGAGTAGTAGCCAATCATTCCAAAAAACACATGATTTTAGCACTTGCTGCTTGTCTAAGTCATTCATCTGATGGCTTTAATCTTTTCTAGTGGGGATGTAGGCTATGTTTGACAATGTCAAATCACAGATATTAAATTTGCTTTAAAAGAAGTTACACTTCTGATATTAAACTTAAGATCTGCCTTGGAAAGGTGGAGGAAGGCTTCTTCCAAGTTTTTTAGGTGTTCTTTAAACTACTTGGTAAAAACGTTTATAACATACAAACATACTAAGACACATGAGACTTTTAAATTACCAAATATGCTGTCCATAGCTCGCTGAAATTCGTGGGCCGTTGCAAACCCTTGCAGCATCTTTTTTAGTTTGCTTAGACCCTCGTCAGTCATCATAGCGTTATTTAACTGTCCCTTTTTAAAAAGCTTGCTCTGCCAAAAGCCAAAAATTAAATACATTGGTAAAAAGAATTTGCGCCGCCCAAGCGGTCTAGTGCATTGTCAATCTATGGTAAAATATCCTTTTTTGTAAAACTTTAAGCTTTCAGTAGTCTATTACCACTCAATTTGATACATCCTCTTTCATATAAGTACAAGGGGGCCAAAGGACTCTTGAAGGGCATTAAAGTTCTAACAACTTCAAGTCAATTAATATCTTTATTTATCACGCCATCTGCTAATTTTGAGCACCTAATAGGATGGAGGAAATTTGGTGGATGCTTGGTATCAATCTGGTGAAACACATCATGTACACAACCCAAATCAAAATGTCTATGGCAAAAATAGTACAATGTTCTTAAAAAGGCATTTCTTGGATCTTCTCCATTAACCCATAAAGGCTTTCACAAGGTACCAGCAAACATCAGACTGATTTACATCACCATAAAAAATCAGTTCATTAAATTTTTTATAGTCAGAAATTTATATACATTTTTGACTGGTAAAAGATGCACAAAAGCAACAATCTGATGTTGTCTTATCTGAAGAGGGTACGCATATAGATTAGACATTAGTACCTGAATTCCGCCATGGTCAGGAAGGATAGTCCCTGGCGTAATGACTGGTTCCAGATTGTAGCGATAAAACGGTCCAAATATATCGCCATATAACCCTTGGGGAATTTTCAAGTTAATTTTAGTCCCTATTTTAAAATTTGTGGCCTTCCAAATTGGATGGATTACATTTATCCCTCAGCGGAATGCCCCTATATTTAATAATTTGAGGGGTCAATCAGCTGAGTGCAGCGATGAATGTTGATAGCCAAGTGGAACTCTGCCATCATCATATACGAGGTTAAAAACACCTTGACTTTGAGTTGCGAGCTTATTTTTCCAGTTAAAGTTAAGTGGAAGCTGCTGTCCAAATATTTCTAAAGTGTTTTGTTAAAATTCACCCTAATCCCAAATGCCATCTTAAAAGATTTCTTTGTTGGGAAAGTTACAACTTTAACTTGAAAACACTATATCTGGAGCTGAAGTTACTTTTGAACCCAACCGCTTTGGCAATGTACTATATGCTCCTAGAAAAGTTGGCATATGGGCCCCGCAGTACCTTAACTTTCTTCAATAGTAAATATCTAGAACCAAAGCAAACTTCTTTACTAACTCAGTGGACACAATGTTAATTGGCGCCCTACTATACACTATAGCTCTTGCTTATAGCCTATTAACTTTGTTATCAATATATGTAATTCAACATAGTAAGCATTGGTTGCATTGACTATGTTAGCTTCCAGAGTGTCAGATTGTCCTAAATATGATTGTAGGTTGACACATAAAAAGAGGTCTCAATTCTTTTATAGTTCTAAAAGGCATGGCCACCAAGACCCTGTATAACTTAGGGTATCACTAGAGGTGACCATGAGCTATTGTTGTTTCAGCTGCTGGACATATGACTTAACTACTTCCTGAAGCAACACAACCTTTCGTTCTTTCTTAATGTGATTGGTAACCTCTGCCATACCATACGTTATACCTTAATAAAGCGCCAAAGGCCAGGCATCTTCATTGGACAATTGCTTAAAGGGATTTGGTTCTATGGATTTTTCACCTTGAATTCTTTCAAAGGGTTGAAGCTAGAAAATCCCAGTTCTACTCCGCCAGTCTTTTCTCAAGTCTTCCTCATTAACATGGTTCACAGAATGGACCTTAGATTCAGAAAACTAGATTAGGGCAATGATTTTCATGATGACCCAGTCTTTTACAAAGATGACATGTGAATTGATGAATATTCGCATATTGAACCAAGGGATGGAAGGTTGAGTTAATTGGTTTTTCAAGGAGATGGCCTTAACGTGAGGGCACAAAGCTCCAGACAACTTGGGTTAAGCGCCTTAAAAGTGGCGGCGCATTGGTGGAGATAATTTACCACATGGGTAATAACATGTTTCCACTAAAACAGGGATTGTAACCCAAAACAATTCCTGAAGGGCTCGCGGCATGATAAGGTGCACTCTGTGTAAAAATTATTTAACACATTGTCTCCATATAAAACTTTAGTCTCAAAGTTAAATTCAATCAGCAGAAGTTATTATGGAATCGCTTTTATTAAAAACAAATTATTGAATGGTGTTTTCCAGTTATCATCCATTCCGCTCCACCAAACTCTTTTACCTGGAGATTCATGGCATTGAGATAGCTTAAACTAACTTTTGTAATTTTGCTTTACCAATTTCAGACTTATAGAGTCCAGAAAATTCACTAACGTGTCCAACTTATTGGACATGAAGACGCCCCCATGCTTTTTACAAATAAAATTCAAAGTTATGTAAAATCCCATTTTTATCTAGTTGGGTAAATAATTGGAGTAAACAGAACTTGGTACCCCATTGCTCAAGGGCACAGAAGCTGATAAAGATTACGATCAAGCCTCAGGGTTATCTAGTTGAGGAGTGAGGACATTACAACTTTATATTGCCATCATGGCCAGAGTAGTATGCTACATAGGGTTTCAGAGGACGCTAAGGAGATTTATGATAGGAAGAAGATGGAGAAAGTGATTTACTAGAGGTAACCACCAGAATATTGTTGAGGCATGAAATACCTGGAGTTTATAAAGTGGTTGAATTGGTAGGGTTTGAAGCGCGACTGGCACCTCACCATTAATGACCATTATAGAATTAATCAATGAATTAACAAAACGAATTATGAACCCATAATAGAGTTGAATTATAAACCCAAAAATGGTGGCGTTCTGCTGTAAGCGTTTTCCACCCAGCTTGCGTTTCATGTTGGCAGCTAAAAGTTGAGTCATTACCTCCTTGACTTTTTTCCTTGTAAGTGGACTAATTATTCAGGAACTAACCTACAATCATGATAAGATGGAGTAAGTAGGCTTACTCTATTTTGCTGAAGGCTGTCAAGGCGTTTAGTTCATCAATATTAGTTACTAAATTGGGAACTCAGTGGGCCTAAGGTTACAAACTATATGAGCCTCATCTCTGTAGGCTTATTACTTCCTTGCTATGAGATTAAGTGAAGTGAACAGATTTACGCTGGCCCTTGGGCCAGTCTCATTAGTGTCCATAGGTCAAACTATAATAGCAGGAGAAATATGTGCTTTTTATCACTTAAGTAGTAAAGGTGCTACAGGGTAAAAATTGTGTTGCCCCCTGTAGTGAGAGCTAAATTATGAGATTGGTGCAGGGGTTCATATCATAAGTGACCATGGTAACAAACACACAAAAAAGGCACTGTGTGGAGACAGTGACCTTGGAAAACACAAAGAGATCCCTTATTTGTCACAAATAGGTCTTTATAAAGAACGTTAAAGAATCAATGCACCATACTATTGACTACTGACAGCAGCTTTGGGGCTTTTTAATGAATAGTCTTCCTCAAGTGGCAGGCCTTTACACCAGCTACGTAAAAACAGGTCCCATTTACAATTTTTGTTTCAATATGAAATGCGCCTCTCATCCCTCATTCCCATTGGTGTAATTATTGACAGCGGAACTGAACTAATGAATTATGGGGCAATTGCATAAAGGGAAATACAGGGCACTAAGGCAGTGACTATGTGCTAATTTTCATAAAACTAGTAGTCAACCTATCAAATTTAAGTCTCTTTTGGCAAAGCCAATGAGATTAATTGTAAGCCTATTAACTGACAAATTTAAAACATCACAGGGCAAGATAATTAATAATAATTAATAAATGATGAGTAATATGAAATAAGGCCATGGGCAAAGTAATTGAAAATATTAGGGATTGAGTTGCAATAGTGTTAATTAAGGATTAAACTTCAGTTGTACTTACCAATGGTCAAATGGAAATAACCAAGGTTGCCAACAGTTATTTGTACATAAAAAACTCATATAAATATGTGGGCTGCGCTTACATAGCTTGATTAAGACCTTTATCTAAAGATTAGCTACATTTAAAACAAAGTAGTAATATAAACTGATATATGTTGATACCAATTACAATACTCCCCATTTTGCAAGTCTTCTATCTGGGTCTTTCATGTTTGTCATTCATCTCAGTTAAGCATGGTGCATGATTGTCTTAATGTGTACACTATAAACGTATGGTCATAATTGGCGTATGGCTCTGATCACAGCTAGGCTCTAAAGCTATGTGACAGTGTAAACGCGTTATACTTTGGCAAATGTCTTTAAGCAGAATTTTATAGGGTGATCTACTCATTCAATTCTTTGATTGAGCTATGATTGCGTCTATAACCACGTTAATAGCATTGGTATAGACATGAAAGGCTTTTTAAGATTCTGGAAAATTAGGATTGTGGCTCAATTTAATTCTGCTTTTGGAAGTTAGGTGCGTCTTTTTGCTCTTGTTTCAGATCAAACAATATCCTTTGTTGTGACGGGTGCGAGTGGCTTGATGATTCCCAAAACTACAGCATAAATTGATGGTAATATCTTACCATGCCAAGGCATCTAGGTATCTCTCATGCACGTGGGGTAACTCATCCTGTAAATAGCTTTAATCTCCCTTTGGATGAAAATAATTCATCCTTATTGGCTTTATGGTTGAGGTATTATTACTGGCTATTTATAATAAGTACTATCTTCTCATTAGCTTGAGGTTTTTTTCTCTATAAGGCAGGTAACTTACTTCAGGTGTGCCTGATGATCCTTAGATGCCTTTTTGTAAATCATTATGTCGTCTGAGTAAAGAGCATAACTGACATCTTCAGTTTTCTAAAAAAACTGATTGATTATAATCTGAAAGCTATCTGGGGCATTTTACAACCCCTGTAACATAAGTTTTGATCTATAAAGTCACTATACAGTTATCAGTGCACACTTCTACTGGTTTTCTAATAACAACTTTATATGCCTGTAACCACTTAGCAGGTCCATTGATAAGAAGCGGGACGATCCTCCAAGTCACTTAAATGCTTTGTTAATGTGCTTTAAAGGGAACAATCCTTTCTTAGTCTTGTTAAGCCTTCTGTAATTCATGACTTTTCAGTGTGTCCCATCCTTCTTCCACAACAAATAAAAGGGAAAAGCTCATTGAATCTTAGAGGGTGTACCAGACCTGCATCTAGAAGCTTTTGAAACTCTTTCCAACTTACTTCTTCTTCATAATTGGTTTGGTGGTAAGGATTTGATTAAAAAGGCTTGGAACTTCCAGTGCCAATTTTAAAAACTCCTCGCATGCAAAGGCATGAAAAGTCGGGTTTGCTTCTGAATATATCTGAATACCAAACTAGGAGTTCATTAGATTTAAGATCTTCCTGTGTAGTTGGCTCTTGAAGCTCAACCTCTTAATTTCACAATGTCATAAAATAATTAAATATCAGCATGGCAGTACATCTTTGCTTTGGCTATGGGTTATCTCTTCTTGTTATTAAAAGATCGCTTGACAATTTTCTCAAGACGTTAATTTCTACTTGATATGTTGCTTTATAGAATCTAGGCATCACTTGTGGTTTTAATCTCTTACCAATTTGGGGCAGTAGATCTCAAGCATCATCTGGGCCTATATCAATACTGATGTTAATCCTTATAACCTTCTGTTAGCAGGAAGTAAGTCAATGCTTTCCTAGCTACAAACGAAAAACAGAATATGCTTCTTCTATCAGTGGTACTTTTTCTTCCCTTTGCCTTCATGGTATAGCAGAATGGGTAAATAGAATGTCAGTATGACTAGCCATATCTGCTTATTCCTTTCTTTTTCTAGTCTTAGAACATAAGTGGAACTGGTGATTGAGTAGTCTGACTGACTTTTGCTAAAGTCGTTGATTTCTTAGACATAAAGTAGGTGGACTGGGTTCCTAGGAGCATAATCTTAGCGATCATTATCAAGTACCACAGCCAGAGCAGATAAGAAAATGCGTCCAATTTCAAGGTAAACATGAAATTAGCATCTAATACTTTGGTTGATCAGGACTAGAAGTTCTGAACTTGTAAAGTTATCAATGTCCAAGAAAATTTTTATACTCTCATGAGCTTGTGTTGTGATTTTTGCCCAAATTCTCAGCCTTCTAGATTACCAGGAAACGCTAGGGGATAATTCCCTAAGGAGAGGTGAATTGGAAATAGTTTGGCTTGAATTTTAGAGTAACTATGTTTGGGGGATTTTGGGATATACGCCTGGTCATATCTGAGGGTATCAATCTGGATGAATACTTAAGATCTTATTGGTTGAAGTTGCTGTTGAAATAGGGGCATCAGATGATGATTAACTATCAGGTGTACCATTTGGGATTGCCTGGTTTAAACAACAACTGACTGGGAATGAGTAGAAAATTGCGAGACAAGTGATGGCGCCTGCAACTAACGAATTGATCAGTTGGAGTGTGACCCGCCTAAATGGGTAATAAGTCCCATTTCTTAAGCAGGTAGCTAGCAAAATATGATTGGTTTGCTTGGATTGAGAGGAAAACGTTAGGTACACGTTTTCTGAATATTTCTGTTTAGGTCTCGAGGATGTCCAATGATGGAATCCTATCCAGGATGGGGAAGACCATCACTGCCGTGATGAGGATGGGTGATAAATGGCAACGGCTGCCATTTCATCAAAGAGGTGTCAAATGAGGGTTATATGACTGAATCCCCACTATAAATTCCCTAGAATTACTCCTAATAAAAAACCAGAGTTTAGAACAGAGTTATATAGTTCTATAGTTTTCATCCAGTATATAGTTTAAGCAGTAAACTGTTATCAGCTTTCAATTGTTCTAATCTTCTCAAGAATATTACAGAAGTGTGCGATAATTTGGAGACTCTTAAGGAAAAGAGTAAAGTTCCATGTGGGGATCTAGAGAAGAGAGAGAACAAACAGGGATTGCTACCAACTGGGTATCAGACCAAAGAGACATTCACCAGGGAATCTTAGCAAAATCAGGTTAGACAGAATGAGGGAACAAATCCCTAGATTAAAACATCTCATTTCTTTTGAGTGGGAATACTGGCCAAGCGTTGGGCTGAGATATAAGAATTCCACTCAACTACGGATAATAGTCATCATACTATTATCAAACAATAATATCATATACTATACAATGAGGACAAAGTTCACAATAACCAAACCTGTGCAGTAATAAGTTTATTGGGATTGTTTGTTGATAATAACCAAACCAGTATCTTTACAAGTTGGTGCTCACTACAGGGGTGTAGTTGAGCTGAAGAACTTATAAGAATGTCATACAAAGACGAGTTAAACGAACTGTGGATGGAGTTAGCCACTGTGAATCAGAATTCCCTAAACTCAGTGGATCATCAGGAATTCGCAGCCTTGGAAGAATGAGTTGCCATGATGGAGGAAGGAATCAATAATGTTGCTAGACTTGGGAATGAGTTACTTGGGAAAGTAGCTTCGTTGAAAAAGAAATAAGGGGACCTAGTTCGAGAGGTCTTATATCTGAAAATGGAGCAAGAAGAGGATCGCGTTTGTTTGAGAAATTTTAGTGCTGATATAGAGTAACTGATCAAACAGGTCGAGGATCTTAGATCTCACAAATGATTTTGTGAGCCAGATGCAGCAAGTGATGCTAAAGAAAAAGTCCTTGCACATTAATTGGGAAGTCAAATACCCCAAGTAATATGCTGCATACTTTTTTCTGCCATTTTGGAGATGACACCTGAAGTCACTCCTCAAGTGAGCCGAGTAGCCAAACCTAGAAAATTAGATAGAGATAACTCATAGGAAATTAATGCAATGCCAAAATTGCCAACATTCCGTCAGAATAACACCCCAGCGTTTTTCTGACTGTTTGATATAAACATGTATGGCTATGAGGATCGTCAAAAGGCGTTGACAATCAGGAATTGCCTAGACACCAACTGTTAGAACTTAGTGTTACCTCACATGGAGGGGGACAGCTGGTCATATGCGCAGGCAAAGGCGGCCATCATGAAGAAATTCAGGAGTCCAATGCACATGTCAAAATGCAAACAGGAGTTTTTGGGAATCCAGTTCCATAAAGATGAGTCTTTAGAAAGCTTCGCGGATTGGTTCTACCAGGAAGTCTCAGATTCTGGTTGGAGCGAAGGTACTGGATGATTTTGATTCCAGAATCGCCTTACAAGCAGCCCTTTGGCCCTATCATGATTTGCATTGCATGATGTCTTCTGTATTCATGATGTAAATAACTACCTCTCAAATGGATAATTTGAAGATTTTGGGAACAACATTTGATGCCCCAAATAGAAGTTTAAAATCCCAATCTGGTATGCAATTTGAATCCCATGAAGGGGAATGAAGGTGCTATAGAAACAAACAACTGAACCGTGCTAGGGAATAAGCCCAAAGAATTAAGATGGTTAAATAAGGAGGAAAAGGTCTGTTACCAATGTGGTGGGAAAGGACATTTTGCCTTGCATGGCAAGGAACCAAAGAATCAGATTGGCGTGGTACAGGCGAAAGAGTCAGCTGCCACCAAGGAATTGGGAAAAGGGCCTGCAGTTTAGATGGGGAACAGTCTAAAGCTGCGGAGAAACCTGTTCCTCCTGACATCATGAACAAAGAAATTGATATCAGTGATCTGTTTGTGGATGAAGATGTGCAGGATCAGCTGTATCAAGTGGTCCTTTTGGATGTAAATGCAGTTACAAGATCTGGGGTGAAGGAATTGAACCTGAGATAATCAAGGAAGTTTCCTGGCCATACACCCAACAACTGGCGAACAAGAATCAAACTGCTGAGAATCCCAAAGAACTATCTGAAATTTCGATTAGATGAGGTCAATCTTTCAATCCCCCTCAGTGCAATAAAGGAATCGTTTCCTGATTTATTGGCGCAAAGTATTCACACCCTTTATTTGGCTAATAACACCGCTATACACTCAGTAAACACTATATTGCAACACTCCAAGTGTGCATATATAGACATACAAGTGAATTTAGTGCGGATGAGGACAATTGTCAATAGAGGAGCACCAATCAACATTGTCTCACACAAGCTGGTAAAGAGGATGAAGATCTCGCCAGACTTGGAACATAAGAAGGAATATGGGACAGCTGGGCTGAATACCACCATCTCCTGTAGAGCCTATAGCGCTTTGCCACTACAATTTGGGTCGTTGGTGGTATCTGAGCTTGCAATAGTTTTGGCCAACCAAAACTATGACATTCTGATTGGAACGGAATTTCTATGCAGATATGGAGTTAAATGTAAATTTTAGGATAATACGTTGACCATATTGGGCAGACGTTATCATTGGTATTAGAAGGATGGAGAAGCTCCTCTGAATAGGAGAAGTAACTTCACAAAATTTAAAATACAATGATGGCATTTTCCCTTTCAATACCAATTAGTTGGCTGGATGAACCGAGAAAAGCCAATAGATCTCCTAGAGAACCGGGGAATTCCACTGAGGATAAAGAATGAGAAGAAATTACCACCAGGATCTCAGATGATAGTTGACACAGGGTTGACATTGGAGATACCTGAGCTGTTATATGGGGAAGTCGGAAGCTCCTGGAAGAAGTCCAGTGTAGAGCCTTGGGTGGCTCCTGGGATAATAATACTGGGCCATGGAGAAATTTGAGTTCTCCTGGCGAATTTAAGTAAAACTGACGAAGATCAGGAAGAATCAGATCATTGCATTTGTTCATCTGATCCCGATGGCCGAATTGAGGAGATTCCATGAATTTTGGACTCTTGAGGAGATGGGATTACCGGCCAGGGTAACCAAGAGTATCAACATATTGGTTGATTGAGAGCAACTCGCTGATTTGTCATAAGACCATCAAAATGAGGTGCTTAAATTGTTCAAATAGTATTGGGAAGTATTTGCTCAGGATTACCATGATTTGGGATGCACAAGAGATGTGATCTACAAGGTTGACACTGGGGAAAATTTGCCAATCAGGATGAGACCAATCTGACAATTGAAAGCAGCTGAAACGGTAGTGGTAGATGAATTAGCAAACTAGTCAAGCATGGGCTTCGAGTTCCTTCGTCAAGTCCCTGGGTGAGTCTGATTCTATTTGTGAAGAAAAAGGATGGCTCCAACCAGGTGGTGATCGACTACAAAAGCTGAATAAGATTACAAAGAATGATTTGTATCCCTACCAAGAATCAATGATGCGCTATACCGATTAGGAGAAGTGAAGTATTTCTCCACAATGAATCTAATCTCAGGATATTGGTAAATTGACTTTCCAAAGGTAGACCAGGAAAAATGCGCGATTATTTCCATTCAGGGGCTGTACCAACGACGAGGATGCCACAGGTTATATTTAATGTGCCTGAAACGTTCCAGGGTGACATGGACGCTTTACTGAGTGACTTGAAGTTGTTTTATGTCCTGGTATAATTGGACGATATCAATGTGCTCAGTAGGACGTTTACTGATCACCTACACCACTTGGAAGAAGTATTCAAGTGACTGTCTGCGGCTAACCAGAAGATGAAGCTGAGGAAGTGTCACTTCTTCAAGAAAGAGTTAGAATATCTGGGATTTAATATCAACTCTAGAGGATTGCAATCGCAAGCCCAGAAGATAGAAGCCAAAGAATGGATGGCTGTGCCAAAGAGTTCTCAAGACATCCAAGTGTTCCTTAGGATGGTCGGATACTACAGAAGATTTATTCAGGACTTTTCCCAGATAGCTGAGCCTTTATTCCATCTGTTGAAGGATCCAAAAAAGGATTCATATGGAATGAAGAAGCAGGATTCCTTTGATGAGCTAGGCCGGTATCTAATAGATTCTCTGATTTTTAGATATATGAATTTCGATTGAGAGTTTATTATACAAACTGATGCTTCATTGACAGCGATTGGCGCCATACTAAGCCAAGTGGATGAACTTAGGGACGAACGTCAGGTGTCATATGTGAGCCAGACACTCTCAGCCATTGAGAACAACTACACAGTAACTGAGTGAGAATGCCTTGTGGTCATTTACACCTGTAAGCAGTTTCAGGTGTATATCCATGGAACGCACCTTAAAGTGGTGATGGACCATTCTTTGTTGTGTTAGCTCCATAATTTGAGAGAACTAGAAGGATGACTGGCCCAATGGGCACCTAAGCTACAGGCTTACAATTATGAGATTGTCCATCAAGTGAGAGCTTCTAACCAGAATGAAGATGGCTTAGCACGGTTACCAATGGTCCAAATGGTATACTTGTAGGCGGGTGAGCTTTTCCAGAGAATGGTCAATGGAGACATTGGGAATGAGCCCCAAGAAATCCAAAGTGCGCTTCAGAAAGTAATGGAAAACACCAAGACCATAGAAGGACAAGTGTTTAAGACGATTAATGGGAAGCGGTTATTATTACTGAAGCTGTCAGAAAGAGCAGCAATTGTTCAGGCCGCTCATAAGGTTGTCGAGCACTGAGGCCTAAGAAAAACAACTGATCATATTCGCCAGTACTACTACTGGGAGTCATCAACTACAATACCATAGATTATCTAGATTGTTGCGTGGAGTGCCAGTTGCACAAGCCACATAAGAATACAACTGAATACTGACTGGTCCGCCCTAGATTTTCCTGGCATATGGTGTCCATTGACATGATGGGACTGCTGACAATGAGCACAGGGGGAGTCAAGTACATTATAGTTGCTATCAACCATATGATGAGATGGGTTGAGATGAAGGCCCTGGAGAAAGTAGACGCTACCAGCACCGCAAAGTTCATCCTGGATCAAGCATTATATTGATATGGATGTCTGCAGGTCCTGCTTAGCAATAATGTGACAAACTTCACATTTCATGTAATCCCATGATTGAATGAGATAATGGGAATCGAAGAAGTCATGTATGCACTCTACCAGCTGGAGACGCTAGGACTGGTAGAAAGAGTGAATGGAATGCTGGCCACAACGCTGAGAAAGCTGGTCGCAGGAAGAACTTCTGCATGGGGAACATACCTGAGTTTGGTGACGTTCACCTACAATATCAGTTATCATACGGTGATGGTAAAAATGCCATTTGAGTTGCTATATGGGAGGAAGTCCGCGTTGCCACCAATTTTACATTTGGTGGTGAAACTAACATTGGGGGATGAGTGCTGAACAGTACTTGAACCAATTGATGAATATTAAGAAAGAGATGCAATTGCAAGCATTTGATACAACCTTGAAGAAAAGGTTATGAGCTAAATTGATGGACGATAAGAACTAACTGGCCTTAGAAGAAGATCAAATAGGCGAAAGAGTATCCTATTGCGATATGCATGGTATCAGAAGAAGAAACAAACTAGATGCATTGTGGTCAGGTCCATTTGAGATTATTGCTAAGATAACAATTGACACTTACTCCATCAAGAATCTCTTAGATGGAAGAGTTGTAAATCGAGTCCATGCTAAGTATCTGAAGTGATGGATTGAGGAAAAAACAAAAGAGTTTCAGAAGAATCAATGAAACATTAAGTTGGTTATGTCCTGGTGATTAGTTCAAGTCTGAAAAAAGGACCTCTGAACCAATCTAGATGGTTAAGTCCGAAAAAAGGACCTCTGAACCATAGAGGATTGTTAGGTTTAAGTACCCAGGACTCAGTTTAGGGAAAAAAGAAATATGGACTGATGAACTGAAACAAGGTCAAGTACCATGGAAAAAAGAAGAATAAAAACATAAGATTGATAAAATATATTGGATAAAAATTATAAACTGCATAGAAAAAAACTGATATAGTTTTATAGTTTTTTTATTAATTGTCCTCAATATGGGGATGATTCTGATTATGTCGCCTCTTGGGGGAGTGAGGATGGATTGAAGTAGGAATGAATAGCCCATCAAAATTGATGTGAGATCAGATGCTAGAGAGGGCTAGACCTACACAAAACCAAGTTCTTTGAGTGGATGAAGACCTGCGAGAAAGTAACTAGGGAAAGTGATATCAAAATTTTGGAAGGAGCCAATCGCAAAACCCCAGAGCAGGGAGGAAAGCAACAGTATAAGAAAGAGGAAGTCAGTGAATAACCCCAAGTAATCCCAATATAGTACCAGATCCGGAATTTCAGTCTTGAGCGCCTGATGATGGGCTTCATCACGAACACTGGAAATATGGGCTGGCAGCAAACAAAGAATGCTTGACAGGGTTTGCTAAATCATGCCCTCTACTAAAGCCATCAGCGGAAGTTACCAATGGGAAGTACCAGAGATGAGATAGTCATGCAAGGAGTAAATGGTATCCTGCAAACAACGACTATGGGCTTCTTGGAAGCTAAAGCTGAAGGAGCGGTGAAACCCAGGAGAGGCTGAAAGCTTTGTGGACCAACTTCAAAGAACTTAGTTGGCAAGAGAAGAGCATAAGTGGTGGTATCCCAATCTAGGATGTTCTCAAGATCTGATGGATTCAGCGCTAGGGACAAAGTCTTAGTGACTTGGGGCTGTAATTCAGCGTAGGGGAGCTCAAAATGAATACTGTTACTGATGTTAAGCTCGGTAGTCAAGACAGCGGGTTTGTAGTATTGTCCAAGTCAGAAGAGAAACTCAGGAAGCTAGTCCAATATGGAAAGAAAAGAGCGATCAAGAGCGAATGGTATAATCTTAGAAGCATCCATGATGATGGTTGGTGCCTCTGCAAAAGGAGCCAAATCCAGGAGAGTTTCGAAATCCAACTCTGGAATTGAAGAAAGAGGAAGAATTGGCCAAGAGTTGTTCAAAATGATTGCAAGACAGGTTTCAGAGGGATTGGTTACCGTTTCTGGTAATTTGATGGAAGGACTAGCCGCTGGCACCAGACTAGGCGTATGAGTTTTATAAGGACCATAAAAGAGGTTCTTTCATGCATCCCAATTCAACTGCTGTAAGGGTCAAAGATCTTGATCAGATAAACTGTTTAGAAGCTGCTAGTATCGCGACTCAGAATTCAACATATGAGCAGGATTTGAGGGGGATGTCAGACTTATAAGGGAGTTGACATTATTCACTCTACAATCCATTAAGCTCCAATTTTGGAGAAAAAAACTCATTATTAATGAGATAAGCTTTCCAAGAGAAAGATATAAGAATGACTTGAGCCAATAGGTTATGAGAGAAATAATAAGGGCGTATATAATAAAAGTATAATTAATTGGGCCACAAAATGAACATTGATGGCAAGAGTCTCCTGTCTAGGACAAGGAGAAAATCAGGAAATCGAGAATGCCAGACCAAGAATCCTGAATATGACAGCAGGTCATATGTCCTGATGGGGTGAAAACCAGACCTGGGACTAATATTGTCATGAGTTACTTAATCAGCCCGGCACAACAATAGATCTTGGGACCACACTCTGAGTAGGTTGTAGTGAGGAGGAAGAGGAAGAGCGCCGCATGCCAAAGGTCATCCTGAGCAGCGTTGAGTACTGATGATCATACTCCGCTTGAGCCAATGAAGTATTCAACTGAGTTCCTATGTGGTGTTCTCATGCCCTGGTCCTTTTCTCACTGGAAATCTAGGCAAGAGGGGGGATGTGATGGGATTTTTGCCCATATTCCCAGCCTGCTAGAGTACCAGGAATCGTTAGGGGATAATTCCCTAAGGCGAGGTCGATTGGAAATCAGTTGGCCCGAATTTTAGAGTAACTTTGTTTGGGGTAGTTTGAATTTCACGCCTGGTTGTATCCATCAAGGATTGATTTGGACAAATTCTTTAAGTTCTTGTCAGGTGGAGTTGCCGATAAAATAGGGGCATCTGATAGTTGATTAACTATCAGGTGTATTGATTGGGATCAGTTGGTTTCATCAACAACTGATTGGGAATGAGTAGCAAGTTGCAGGGCGAGTGATGCCGCCTGAAATTAGCAAATTGATTAGTTGGTTTTTGACCTGCCTTAATGGGTAATAAGTCCCATTACCTAAGCAGGTCGCTAGCCATATATGGTTGGTTTACTTGGAATGAGAGGAAAATGTTAGGGACACGTTTTCTGACTCTTTCTGTTTAGGTCTCGAGGATGTCCAATGATGGAATCCTAGCCAGGATGGGGAAGCCATCGCTGCCAAGATGAGGATGGATGATATAATGGCAATGGCTGACGTTTCATTGAAGAGGTGCTAACCAAGGGTTGATGACCGAATCTCCATTATAAATTCCCTAGAATTCACTCCTAATAAAAAACCCAGAGTTTAGTATAGAGTTATATAGTTCTATAGTTTTCATCCAGTATATAGTTTAAGCAGTAAACTATAATCAGCTTTCAATTGTTCTATTCTTCTCAAGGATATTATTGGTGTGTGCAATAATTGTGAGGCTTGTAGGAAAAACATAAAGAAATGAGTGAGGATCTAGAGAAGAAGGAGAAACAATCAGGGATTGCTGCTGATTGTGTGTTGGACTGAAGAGACTGTCACCAAGGAATCTCAGAGAAGATAAGGTTGGACTAAATGAGGGAACAAATCCCTAGATCAAGTCATCTCAAGTATTTCGAGTGTGAATACTGGCTGAGCGTTGGGCTGAGATATAAGAATTCCATTCAACTACGGATAATAGTTGTCATATTATTCTCAACTGATAATATCATATACTATACAACGTGGACGAAGGCACAAGAACTGAGCCTGTGCAGTAATAAGTTTATTGGGTTTGTTTGCCAATACTAACCAAACCAGTTAATTTAAAGCTTGGAAGAGCAATATTGGTTGGGGCGCCAGAATCCTTAACTTCTGAAACTTTTTTGTGTATGGTGACATCCATTTTTGTAGTACTTTTTCTGATAGTCCATCCCATGCTAAGAACTTCACTGACTGTCATAATTAATTCACCCAAGTCCTTGCGAAAAGAGTACTACTTACAAGATTTAAGTGACAGCAGTCTTCAATTGAACTCTTCTTTAACGTAGTTTCCAAAAAGATTCTTGACATATGATATACTATCTAAGATATGAGTGAACTTAGAAACTTGAGCAAAAAAGAAAGCTCTATGGGCTCATAATTACGCTTGGTTAGATTTGAGGATATTGTCACAACCACTTTACTTAGGGCTTCAATGACATAGTATCCTGACTCATCTTACAACCTTGGTTTCACCTTTAATTTCATTGATGTGATGTGCAACCAATTGACTGATATATAACTTTTTAATTTGGTTCTTACTTCTTATCTTTCTTTATCTTAGGATAACTTCTTCATAAGTTTTTACCAAGTTGACTGTTGTTACATATAATCTTAAAAGAATTTGGGTACTTTAGCATAAATGGTTGGCAAGCATTCATATATATGGCTTAACTTTGTGGCTCTGAGCATTGATAAACATCCTTTCAATCAGGCTTGCGTTGCCCATGGTTCTAATGTCTTGATACGTCTCTTTAAGTAGCTTTGAAGTCAATTAAGTCCTCGTTAATGACTTTCATTCTCTTGTCAGGTGTCACTGCCAAGATCATAAGCATCTGGAGTTGAAAGTGTGATTTGATTGAACTAAGTAAGACAGCTCTATGGTAACTAGATCCATGGCTCCAGTCATACAAAAATGTTTGCCTTGAGGTATTATCAATTCATAATAACTAATTACTCGGACTTTTACTTCTATAGTGATAAAATCTTTCTTCATGGTTTTAACGTCCTTTGAAGTTCCAAACTTGGTTATAGTAAGTGCATGACTTTGGCCCTAGTTTAGTGAGTTCAGAGTGTGGATCCAAGTACCTCCTGTGCTTATATTATCATGATTCACTGAGCATGGCGAGCTTTCTGTTTGTTAATGTTCCCATCAATTATATTCTCATATAAAAGAAATTCAGCTATAGTTCCCTCACTAGGAGTGAATTTTAGTTTTGAAGCATAGATAAAATTGTGATCCTCTACAGATTAAATTTATTAGGAATGTCTTAAATCATTGCTGGTGTGTTAGTACTGGTAGTCTGTTCTCTCTAAGTAAGTTACAGTCTAAGGGGCATAAGACGCCTGACTTGCATATATTATACATCCTGTTTCATATTATCCTACTGTCATCGTGGTTATCCAGATTAAAAATTGTTTTGTGCTTCATATGGTTTTATTTTTCTTTAATTTTATTTGTGGAAGCCCAACCAGGAGACGGACACTTACAATATGTAAAAAAATTAAGCACTAATATTCGCTAAAGGCATCCCAGAGAAGCTAATGCTATCTCCTGTTGTCAGCAGGAATGCCAATTAAAGGAAGAGGGGTATCGTGAGTAGAGGCTTGCTCCATTATTAAGCACGTATAAAGGAAAGGCTCTGAAGTGATGAACCAAACTGGAAACCATGATGAGATTAGCTGTCATTGTTGGGATGGTAAATAACCAAATAAGCATGCTTGAAAGTGGTCCATAATGTGCAATCGGAATCGGCTTACAGATTCCTGGAGGGTGATAGTATAGCCTAACATGGCATCCAAGACAACCGTGTGGATAGTCTACATAGCGATTGCCACCACTAAGGCTTGGAGGAAAGGTTGTATAGGGGAATTCAAGGACAAGGCGAAGACGTTCTTAGAGAGGCTGAAGGCCTGTGTTAGATCCTGGAAGAAGAGACGCTGAACAACATGCCAGATCTCTTTTTTAAGGGGGCACTCTTCCAGGCGGTGGACCAATGTACCATATTGTTCACACACAACACATGAGTGTGATGCATTGGATCGCTCTGCAGTACAGTATTCCGTTTCAAGCAGCGCCACACATGGCAACAAACTTGTGGCTGTAAAAGAGAGCGATGGGCGTATTTCCAGTTGGCTTTCTGGGTTTCTAGGGTGTATGATATGTCCAACATGTCCAAAAAATCACTCTGGCCATTGTAGGAGACCTCCTGGCATAAAATTGTTCATAACGGCTTGCCCTTGCACTTCCTGTTTAAATTGGGAAGTATGATGACCCCTCTACGAGGTATACCCGATGATACTGATCCTCCATTCTGCACTCCCTATATTAAGTAGAATCCTTTTAAAATGGGTGGTCCCATGCGGGCCTGCTGCAGACGGGTGAGTTGCCATATATAGTAGAAGAGAGTTAGGGTTAGCGGGGTTACAGAGGCCAAGGGCATGTGCAAAGTTGTATCATGCCGCGCGTGACAAGTGTTTAATTAGTAGTGTGGGGTTGGTGACTGCAGCGATCCAGGTGCCAAGTATTTTTGCAGCATGGACCTCAAAGTTGAGCAGACCCATACCACCACTATGGCTAAGGCCAATAATGACATCCAGGCGCGCTGGCAGTAAGCGGCCTAACCAAATCCTTTATTGGAGGAGGGCGTATAAAGATCTGTAGAGAGAGGGGAAAAGGCGATAGCATAGGCTATAAACCAGATTTTGGACATGAGCATAGAGTTGGCAAGCACAATCTGGCTTGGGAGGGTAGTCTGGTGGTCTCTGTAAGAAGCGATATGCATCCAAAATTTTCTAAGATGTGGTGCTCCATTACTGATGAGGCGTACCCTCCCTCCTCCAGCTACACACCCAAATGGCATTTCAGACCATCAGTGGGTCTTGTTTTGAAAGGGAGCACAAGCGGGGCGGTATGGGGTGGGCGGCGCAGACAAACTATGAGCTAGCTGCTGAAGCAGGGAGATAACTGGGCTCTGGTGACCAGAAGCATGGTATTGGACGAGGAGAATAATTTCAGTTTTGAAGGTGTTAATTGCTGCGTTACTTACCATGGAGTAATCCTGGATAGTAGCCTCTAGCTCGTGTGCATCTTGGTTGTTAGACACAACAACCACAAAATCATCTGCAAATGCCAACATTTTAATCAGAGTTTGGCCTTGCACATGGACACCAGTAAGGCGGGCATTGACATTGTGTAGAAGTTGGTCGAGGCTGAAGTTATATAATAGTGGGCTCAAAGGGCCCCTTGATGGATGCCCCTTTTAGGGCGAACTACGTCAGTGATGAAGCCTGGGTCACGCAAAGCCATTGTGGTAGATTCCATATGCACCATCACTCAATTAATGAACCAATGGGAAGGGTGGAACTTGCAGAAGCTGGCTTTGATGTAATTTCAGTTGACATTATCATAATCCTTCTTCTGGTTTAAGAAAACAAGTAACCCAGTAGTAGTGGATTGTCAGATGTTGGCTACAATGTGGATGTTTCCCATATACACGATTGGAAATGAAATAGAATTGCTCAGAGGAAATGATATCAGAGGCAACTTCCTCTAGGCGGTTAGCCATAATTTTATTGAAAATTTAGTATCTGTATTAGTAAGTGAAAGGGGCGCCAGTTAACCAAGTCTATCTTATTCCCTTTTTATACAGCGTGGTTTTGAAAGCATCCTGGCCCTCAGGAAGGAGGCGCGTTTCTAACAAACAATGGTCTTTTAGGCAAGCAACAAAGATAAGAAATGATTTAAATACTTCTTATATACACATATGGAATCCCATTTGGAACTTAGGCATTTCCTGTGAGGTGCACCATGAATGGAATACCAGAGCTCTTACTGAGAAACTAAACTCATAACCTCAGATAATGGAGATGGTGCGGATATGTGCACTTTTGAGAAATATTTCAATTTTGGCCAGTTTGGCTGGATCAGAGCGATAAATTTGGAGCAATCTTTTTGAACTTTGATTGCCACTTTGGCTGGAGTATTTGTGATGGAGTGGTCCGGCCGCATCACCTGTGTGCAGGTCAATCTCTGTCTTGGTGTGAAGAACTTTCAGAAAAAATAGGCAGAACATGTGTCGCCCACCATTATAATTTTTGTTTTATACTAAACAAAAATGAGATATTTGTGTTGCCTTACCAGTATGTTTAGACGAGCAGACACTTCTGCCCGCTTATGACCCTAAGACAGGCTGTAGCCTGCAGCCAGGACTTTAGACTCCAGGCTGTTTACTTATTCAAGCATGCACTTAATGACTGACAATGCAGCCTGAGAGTGCCATAATGAGAGGTGTCATGCCTGGTTATTGATGTTAGCTTTGAAGGTTGACCAGGTAGTAAGTGGGTCCACACAGAACAGTGTGGATAACTCCAGTGCAGATGTTTTAGTGTCCACCCATGAGAAAAACCTGGGCAATGTGATCTCAGCTGGACAAAGTCTAAACCACTTTGGCACCTGTGCCACTGGGTGTAACAAAGAGAAGGAAATTGACACCAACCTGTGGTTGGAGAAATTAAATTTTGTCATCATAAATAGTGAAACCTGAGATTAGAAAGTTCAATGGGGCAAGAATAAGGTCAATGTGGGACATAGATCTCAGCTGACCGTTGTGCACATGGGGATGGGACATGTTGGGGAGCAGCGGTACACGTTTAGGTAGGGTATCAAAAGCCCAAAAGTGGTTTTTAGAACGCAAAGTTCTACATGCCCCTATGTGGGGTAGGCGTAGAAGGCCAGCAGTTGGTGGCCAGGTTGACCCAGCAGTTCATGTCGCCCATCACAAACGGGTCAGGTGGAAGTGGGAGGGAAGTAAGCTCTGAGAGGAATTCCTGGCAAGCCCATTCACAGGTTGGGGCATTCGTATCTATGATAGAGTGCACTTCGTCATCTCACAAAAAGTACACTACAAGCACATGGCCCACATGGTAAAATTTTAAGAATTTAATTAGAAATTATGGGTTGCATGTATAAACACCCCACAGTGCAGCGACCAAAAAGAAAGGGAGAAGAGGAGCATGGTTGCCCATGTTTCCTTGTCACCGTTTGGACTGTGGGTTTTTCTGAATGGCTAGGATGTACACAGGTAGATTATTTTTAAAAAACTCACTTTCTAGCCTGGGATGATGAGGCCTTGAGTCCAGAGATTTTCAACGTCCTTATTGTGAAGGCTCCACCCATCACACCTTAGGTGCTAGGGGAAGGGCCCCCTTGCCCTTCAGTCGCCTCTTTTTCAGCACGTTTCTATTTAGCACCATGGGTGCACTGTGCTACGGGGTAATTGTCTGTATGGGTTACTTTTGCTGTATATTTATTGTTGGGTTTTTCTTCCCTTGATTTTGTCAATTCAGTACGACTCTTTGATTTTTGTGCTCCTGTGGTGCATCATCAAAGTTCAACAAAAACTTAAGAGGAAAGTGGGTGGTAGTGTTGGTTTTGATTGAGGCTTGGTAATATTGCTCAGGTAAACCTGACTCACCCATCGGGTCCTCAGGTTGGTTGGCCCAATATGATTGGTGAACAGATTCATGAGCCTCTTCAGCAGCAAATGACTTGATGTCAACCTGTGTCTTGGCAGGCGGGATCACAGATTTGGCTGTGGACGCTGTCTTGGCCGCTTCTCTATGGGCCTGCTTTGCTTTTTTGCGTTCTTGCGGGGACACAGGTTTGACCTGAATGAAACATTACTTCACGCACCACAGAAACTTGGCGTTGGTGTCAATAGTAAGCTCTTAATGGGAGTCTTCACTTCCCATTGCATCAGGTAGGATTTCGTTTTATCTGATACCCTCCTTGGTGGGGCATGTGTGAGCCTTGTGGCCAAAAGCACAACAAAAGGTGCAGATAGGCGGCGCGCTATCCACTGTGACGTGGAGCAGGTGGGATTCCTGCCCATCAACAAACACAACTGTGGTGTGGGTTATTTGGGTCAAATCTTCTGCTTAGGATGCGGATGGGGTGTTTACAGCAATCACTCTGCATGTGCACAGGTTTGGCATGAGCGCAAAGCCTTGCATTTCAAAGGAGTGAAGTTCTCCATAGCTTTTAAGCCCTATCCATGAGGTGGAGCTCCAGCACTGTGCGCTTTTTTGTTGTAAGTAGAAAGTCAAAAGTTACAAAAATTTTGGTTTGATTTGGTACACTGAGTGCACTTTTTCTTGACCACCAATTAACAATCCAGGTGGTCTACCACCACAAGCACCTGTACAGCTTCGTCCACTGCTTGTTTATTTTCAAACCTGAGATCTAACCAACCACAGGTCGTGGAGTGCAGTGCTAAATATACCGCGGCTGGGAAATGGTTGTGCACATCTCCACAGAACTTTTCTTAAAGCGCCATTTGATTGATATCCATGAAAACTCAAGCCCCATGCTCCACTGATGACAGGGACTGGGAATGCGGTATATTGTTAAACTGATTGCATTTCGCTTGCCAGGATAAAATCTTTAAGGAAATATTCACTGCTGTTTTTTTTATTTTTTATCTAGGCCGCCGGTGTCACTGGGGCATTTACAAACTTAGTACTGTGCAGAGCCTGATCCCGTGCCTTTTGCTTTTCTAGTTCAACTGCTACCTGACATTGGGTGCAACTAATCTCATCAAAGAGATTTTTAAACTTACCTAGTATTAAATCAAATTTGTTGCAATTAGTGATTGCAACGAGAGATAAAAGTCAATACAGTTTTTTCTTTTCTCTTTAATAAATTTACTTTCTTTATAAGCTGTGTTAAAACAGATCTCTAATCCTTTCTTGCAATTGCAGTGGTCTCACCCTTCTTGGCTCAATCTTCAAATGATCTACTAGCTGCTTCAACTCTATAAGCAATTTGTACATACTTCCCAGGTCTCTATCTTCAGAGATTTACTCTTCATGGCAATTTTTATGGTAGCTTTATAGAATATTACATCATAGCTTGGTTGTGCCCTTGTATTGAACATCAGTTGATGATGGACTGGCCTGCTTGCTCAGGGGATGATGGATTAAAGGGTGTCCAAACACAATAAGTATTGATTTTTTACAAGGCTAAAAACTAGGTAATTTGAAGAAGCTTGATCTTAGGTAAGTAAGACCCTTAATCATAATTTCAAGCTTGTACAACCATACTAAGCCTTGGAATAAACTTGACAATGGATATTTCTAAGCACAACAGATCTTCTATCAGTCTCTGTTGACAGCTGAAGGCTAAAGCCAAACCTTCAACAAGAATTATCTATACTAAACGTTATTAGCACCAAATAAAAAATCAGATTTTGTGAAAAAGTTAATTTATTTCTAAGAATATGGAATTATATAGTAATATGGATAATTTGGAGTGCTTAAAGTAGCAGTTTAATTATAAGAATGCATTCTTTCTCTAACCAATTTTGTATCTGTATCTTGGTTCTAGGTCAGCAAAGTCCATTTTTTTATTTTTCTGTTCTTCTGGGTTTTTTTTAGATTATAATGTGGAGAGCTTGTATTTTTGCAAATACATGGCTGCTGTACTGAGCATTGATGTGACTCCTATGGTTCCCATTTCTCTAGTGGTTCTTTTGGCTACATTAGTATCTTTTCTACTCAATCAGTTGATTTTTCAAATTAATTGTTCCCTATTTAGTAATATGCTTATTTCTAATGTTGTACTTAATTAGAACTCTCTAAAGGTGGGCATTTAGTAATTGTCTATCATTATCATGTAAGCCCAAAGTTTAAAATGGGATCTGTTTGAGCGTCTTTTGTGATGGCATGCTCATACCCTTTTTTGACTGGTTTCTATACTAGTACATCCTCTTAAAGCATCATTTGTCGCTGTCAAATTATTACCAAGGTTAAGGTATAGTTAATGCCTAGGTTTTTAGAATTTAGACCAATTAAAGCCTATTAACTAGGATTAAACTTTGTGAAATATATGATCTATGACCTTGTAAGGTGAGACTAACTGTTGTTCTGAACAGTTTAATTGTTAGTATCAATATTGGCATCAATTTAAAATGATTTTCTAGAGGTGCTTTTCTATAGTGCCAGGAATTAACCCTTTAGTTGAGCCTTTCTCAACACTAGTTAACATAAATTATATTTGAAAAGAAGCTCTTTAATCCAAAAGCTTAAAAAAACTATGCAAAGAAGGCTGAATATAGGAGCGTTTAACTTAATGTTACTTTGAATGAAAGTATTGACTGTACCAAAATATATTTTATATACAACACAATCCTTGAATTTACTATAATTATTTAAGTACCTTGATTTTTATAAAGAAACCTGGTTTATTCCTTAGACATTTATCTTTCTTTGTATTTAAGTTATTATACCTTTAGTAAAAATCCCCTAGTAATCAGTCTGGGATCTATTTAATGAAGCATCAGCAGTGAATAGGCTTGTAATATTCTGGAAAAGAAACTCATGAAGAGGACACTCTGTAAAAATTTAGACATGCAATTAAAAGGTTAAACTAGTCCCTATTGGGATTTGCTTAAGAAGACTGGATATCAAGTTATCACTAAAGTGGCAAGAAATAAAAAGCTTCCGTCAATGGAGTGGACAATAGTCTACTATCAGATACTCACTAAAAATTGACAATAATAATCACCAAGTATATTGTTATAAATGTTAAGAACATCAAATCTAAAGCTAGGTTTCTACTCTATTTAATTCACAACCCTAAATGATAAATCACTTCTATCTAATATAAAAAAGTTTACAGATAAAGGCTGAGCTGACCTTGTCATTCCATAGAATAAAGTAACATCTAGTAGTCTAAAGATACATCCTTTGCTATAACTAATTTTCTATCTAATCTTTAATTTAAAAACCCGCACTACTTTGTCATGTTTATCTAAAGCTTTTTGGCCCTCTATTTGAGAATAAAGATATTTGGCTATTTCAGATTTCAAGTTAATGTAATGAAAAAGATCTAGCCATACAAAATGGTGCATATAGGCATAAGGTTTTGAGTTTATATATACATAAAATGTCCTTTAAGAAAATTAATGTAACACAGTAACATTACAATGCTCTGTTAAAGCTTATAAGATCTGTCATGTCATCTTTCAGGTTTAATTACTACTCCTTTTGGAATCTTCTGGGATTATTATTATTAATATTCTTTTTACCTTTAATCTATGCAAATATATCGATTATAAATAAGTTGATAAAAACACAGCATTATAGCAGATTTTCCCATCACGATCCAAAACTTTTGGAAGATGATAACAGCATATACAGTTCTTTAAGGTGCTTAGTGTTGGAAATTTTTATATTATTATATATTATCCCGCATGACCAAGATTTCAAATCTTCTTTCCGCTAGGGTATGAGGCCCTATAGTGGTATGGAAGTTATCATTCTATACATTAGCTATTGTTTAAAAGTCTCAAAAAATATTTAGTAATCCACAAGGCTTTGATCCACTGGATCAATAATGTTTTGTCAGGGGGTTGTCCCCAACAATAAACAAGCAATTAAATAGACAATTCAATATAAATAATTAATTGGTTTGTTTGAGGCAATTGAGTTTTGTCACTGAATGAATGAGGGTTTATTGAGAGTTTCTAGAGTTGACAACGCCTTTGGTGTCAGCAACTGGGGTTTAGCCTTTTAGGCAACGCGACCTGTTGATAATGAGTAAGAGTCTCATTACTTAAGTAGGTTTCTAGACTGATTTAGATATTCTGCTGTGGTTGTATGAGAAATCCAGGACACAATACCTCAATATATAACCCATGGCAAATTGTTATTTAGTTGGCAGTGGAGCCTGACCATTTTGGATGGATGAGCGGAAGCCTCATTCATTGTGGAGCAATTAGTGGAGGGTGAATCTATCAGCAATGGCTTTCATTTCCAGGTGGGTTGCCAAAAAAATTGTTGGGCACCAAATCCTCTATATATTCCCTTGTAGCTTATTTAAATATACATATTATTTATAATTAAAATAGAATTAATTTAGTATACAATTGTTGTATTTTTTGTCATTCTTGGGACTAGACTAGAGGGATAGTACATCACTGAAGCTAAATATTACTATCAAGTTCTCCATGGCTCCTGTGTCAAGAAAGATGAAGGGATAGAAGTTCTTAAGAAGGCCACTGAACTATAATTGTGGATAAGTCCAAGTAGAGACCTCTAGCCAAGAAATAGATATAAGTCTTAAGTTTAGAAGTTCATTTAGAACCTCTGAACCAGCTGCTAGTGAGTTAAGATCTATTGTCATCCAGAAGTTGTTAACCTCATGAGAGAAGCTGAAGGGTGAGGAATTCACTTGTTATATTGAGAGATAAATATTAATTTCCATAGGTTGAAGGGGGTTCTACCTGTTCTAATGAGAGCCATAAGCTGGAGGAATATTTGTCAAGTGAAATAATCAACTAAATACTAGTCTTCATACTATCATCAATTAAAAATTAATTAATCATATTATTTATCAACAAATATTAATTTGCACATATAAAGAAACTGGCAAGAGGACATAGGGATCTGAAGTGAGATATAATAAATAAAGAGATTGTTTTAGAGTTAAGTTGTTGGTGCTCAACCAAAAAGAAGAAATTGAGTAGCCCAAAGCCCTTAAGTTTTCATATTGGGGCTCACTACAGGGGTAATTTAGTTTTCAGACCAATTTCAATAGAAGAAGATATCCAGAACGTCCTAAAAGAACGAAACAAGGAGCTTTTGAAGGAACTATAAAATGCTAAGAAGAATGTGCTACATTTGGTGTCACAGTCTGATCTTGCTATTTTACTGATGGGTCATGAATGATGAGGATTAAATTGACCATATTTAGAAAGCCAAAAATGAAAATAATGAGAAGGTCACCTCAATGTAGACATAAAAACTGAGCCTATCAAGGAAATTCTAAACCAAAAAGCTGATTGCAAAGCAGATAGAGAACGTATTTTAAGATTCAAGGAGATTTAGCACACATGTTGAACCGCATGGAGGAACTACAAAATCACAAATGTGATGTGCACATTTAGAGGCAAGTTTCCGAAGTTATTACGCCTGAATTCCAGTTGGGGAAGCGCAATTATCAAGAAATATGGCCAGATCATACAATGTAATTTCAGAAATGACTCCTGAAGTTACTCCTATGGTTAATAGAGCCATTAAGCATAAATTCCCTTCCTATGCTGCGTCAGATTTATTTTTAAAAAACTTAATTTGACCAAATTTAATTAGAATAAGCACCTAAATTTTTCTAAATGTCTGAAAAGATGATATTGGAATAGTGACTTACAAAAATTAATGATTGTAGTGAACTTTTTTGAGCACTAATTGCCAGAATATGGTGCTGCCCCATTTAAACGGAAACAACTGGACTTATACTGAGGAAAAAAAGCCATTATAAGAGAGTTCAGCCCTGTGTGGATATCTTATCGCAAACAGGAATTTATAGGCATTCAATTCCAAAAGGACTGGACTTTAGCAGCTTTGGTTGACCATTCTACTAGGAATCACAGATCCAGGCTGAAGAGAAAATACCTTTATAATTAACGCGCTTTAGAGATGCAGTTGGCGATTTAGCCCTATGAAAATCTACACTGTGCCATGGATTCATTGCAAAAAAATATGACTTCTACATCACAGATGGTGGATTTATGAATACTGTAATCTTGACATTAGATGTAATTAATCATTTTATGAAAATTTTAGCCAATATTAATCAAAATATGAAGGGATTGAAAGATGAAGTTCTAAAAATTAATGTAAAATCACCATTCAACAGAAATGACCTTAAAGAGGAAGAAATTCAATGGATTGAAGTGAACAGGTATTTCAAAAACTACTATTGGAAACGTGGTGTAGTTGGATATTGTCAAGATTGAGATGACAAACAAGCCAAAATCCCTGAAACTCAAATTGAGCCTCAGCAGATTAAAACTTGAAATAGCACACACGGAACCTTATTCTGAAGTGATTGAACCCAGATTTGATCAGGAAGCATCACATGTACAAGAATAAAACGAAATCAACTTTAAGGATCCCATCCCCGCTTCCCAAATCATGAGAGACACCGCCCCCACTGCTGAAGCCATGAGGACAACGCAGGTCAATAAGGTCGCCATCCAGGAGATTGATCTGTAAGGCGGTAAAAAGTCTGATCCTACTAGGCCATGAAGATGCCTGAGGCACCATGTCCCCACTTTGTCATGAAGACAGCAAGTGAATTTTAGACCAGCCTGCCAGTTTAAGTGCCAAAGCACCCAAATGACAAGATCAAATGCCAGTGCACTGCTGCTTGCATGCTGTTATGAGTCCAGGAAGGAATTTCGCTACTGAGCGCCCATATGCCATAGTCATTTATAAAAACCTAGCAATGAACTAGGTAAACACAGCCCTGGGGCTCATGGGTTGCTGAGATAGTTGAGTCCAGAAGAGGGAATTGATTTTGAACATAATAAGTACAGAAATTAGGTAATGGACTTTTTATTTGAAAAGTTGAAGAAGAAAAATCAACTGACACTTTCCTCAGTGCAATTTGACTGATTAAATAGTGGTCAATTTTGAAAAATTATCAAAAATTACACTAGGGCCCTCAATTTCAACCTAACCCGGCGAACTTTAGAGGGAGGGGAGATAAGATTGAACCTATCTGGAATCAACTTCTAAGGAGTCAGCGGTGAACTGAGTTGCTGCCAATTTGGCCTCGGATGACCAAATTTTGACCTTTCCATTTTTTTGATTGTTACCATGATGGCATCACGCTTGAAAAGCAACGGGAACCTCCCAGAGCCACCCCAAATAGGGGCGGTTCCAAGAGGTCAGGAACAGGTTTGGGATACCCAACTCACATGCATCCAGTTGCTTGGGCATCCATTTGGCCAAGCGGGATTTTTGAGTGAAAATCCTGATATGAGTAGGGAGGATTTCAATTTTGATGACAACTTCCAATGATGACCCAATGCCATCATTGAATTTTGCCATGGTTTTGACATTGAGCATTCTCGACTTACTAGTTACAAGCCTGTCAGGAGTTATTTTCAAAGTTCCAAAGGCAGATTTTAAATCAACCACATCATTTCTCAGTGGCTCAATGCCACAGTTGAGTGTGACTGAGGATTCGACCCCCAAAAGTCCATCATTTAAATGTATATACACGTTGGTCCTCGTTACCATGGGTGTAGGTTTTCCTGAAATTTCAGCACAAATTTCTTCAATTAGCCATACTAATTAGCCAAAGAAATTGTGGGAACAGGTGGGGGAATCTTCAGAGGTGGCTGTCACCCAACGCTCATCTGCCACATGGGCCAGATCACCCTGCGTGACAATGGGGACAACTGCTTACTTAAGACCCTTCTTAATGAGGATTTCAAATACTTACCAATCTAGGCAAAGGGAATGCTCCCCTGGACTTACATTACCCTTCTCTTTTGCCATAGGGGGCGCCACCACTTGGTAATTGCGCAAGGCTATATTCTTGTGGGCTTTAAGTCATTTGATTGCCATCAAAGCAGCAATCTTTTGGGGGAGGACTAGAGGCTTCAGGAAGAAAGGCTGAAAGCCTCAACTAACTCTGAGCATTTTGTGCAATTGTGAGCTCTGACCAACTGTTCTCATAAGCTGGATAGCCTTTCGAAGCAACAAGATATTAAACCGATTGATGATATTTGTGGAAAGCCAAGATGCCTTCCACTTTTGCCTCCTCCACATCATTGATCACAACAGACTCTGGATCTGAGGGAATTGCCCCCTTGAATGGGGATAACTGAGAAATATGAAAAACTGGATGTTGCTTCCAGTGAGGTGGCAATTTTAACCGGAAAATGCCATTACTAAATCTACCTCCACCAAGTGGGGACCCAGCATTTGCTTGAAAACTTCTGTGAGGGCACCTGCATCTGAAAATAGCACATATCGATCATGACATATGAACCTACCTTGATGTCATGCACCAGGAGCCACTTCTGATCTGTAAACAGTTTATAGTCACTTATGGCCTTATTGAAATGTTCCTGAACTAAAGACTGCTTTGTCCGGATATGTTGGGCATAGGCGGCAGCTGGTACCTCTGGTAGAAGGCATGGGCCACCTGAGAATGAGGGATTGTACCACAGGTCGCTTTATATGGAGAGAGCCCAGAGGAGGCATGCGTTACATTATAATATGCAAATTGAGCGAGGGGAAGATTATCAGCCCAGTATCCTGAGAAGAGACGCATAAAAGCACAGGTACTTCTCAAGGATCTAATTTACCTGTTCAGTTTGGCCATCAGATTAGGGGTGTTACGCGATGGAGCAGCAGGTCATAATATTCAAGATTGCCAAGTGCTCATTCCAGAAGTGCGTTGTGAACTGGGGCCCACGGTTACTGATAATCTAATGTGGGAGGCTAAACATTGAGAACACATGGCACTTGAAATATCGAGCAGTATCCTTATAAATGATAACAGAGGAACACAGGATAAAGAGGGAAAATTTTGTGAAGTGATCGACCACCACCAACATTGTAATAAACCATTATAACTGGGAAACTAAGCGATAAAGTTCATGGACACCGATGTCCATGGACCCTCTGCTTGTTGTAAGGGATGAAGAAGACCATTCTTGTATGACCAATCTGACTTGGCATGAGCATAAGTTACGCAATCTGCAATCCATATTGGAACAGCTTTTGACAAGCCTTCCCAATTATAGGTACACTTGATTAAGTAGAAGCACTTCTTATTCCTAGGATGTCAGAGAGCGGGAGGATCATGGTGAGCCTAAATAAATTTGGCACGAAGAAAAGAGGGAACCCAAACCCTCAACTGAAATTTAATAAGACCCTCAACCAGTGAATAAGAGGAATTTCTTGACTCAGGGAGGGACAATCGCTACAATAGGTCCACCCCTTTGGAACAGACCATTTGCGCTGCCAAAACTTTGGAGATTGGGGGTGCGTCCGGAGCTAAATTTACTGTCAAAACCATAGGAGAGATAATAGATAAGTTTTGGGTCGGAGGGATAATAGTAATCAGATCTCCCTCATCTGAATCTACAGGGCAATGGGCGGAATTACAACTTAAGAAGTCGGGAAGAACATTCAACGCTCCTTTCATAAACTCATATTTGAAGTTAAAGCTACATAAATCCTGGTAGGTTCATGCCTGCCAGTGTGCTAAATTCTGTGGTTTTTGGAAGTAGAGGAGGGCTTGATGATCTGTTCGCACTGTTAAATAATGTTGTTCACCCTTCGAAAAGATACCGCCAGTGGGTCATTGATCATGCCAGGGCTTCCAGCTCATTATCATAGATGGCCCAGGACTGTTCTGTAGGAGAAAACTTGCGCGAAAAGTAGGCGACGGGATGCTCTATCCCGCTCATGCTCCTGAAGCAATACAGCCCCCACTGCAACAGATGACGTATCGCATGTCATGACTTAGGGCTTAGAGGGGTCTGCATGTTTTAAGATAGAGGGAGACAAAAACACCTCTTTGATTGACTCGAATGCCTGCTGGCACTCAGGCGTCCAATGAAAGGGGACATTCCTACCCATGAGTGGATGAAGTGGGGCGGCTAACTGGGATAAGGCAGGGGAGAACTATCTAAGAAATTTATAGTGTCAAAGTAGCTTCTTAATTGCTTTTGGGTCTTTGGAGTTGGCCACTCGTGGATGGCGTCCAACTTGTTGGGGGGAATGGTGTACCCATCTTTTGAGATGAGATTGCCTAAAAATTTGACTTCCTCGCATTAATTCTCGCATTTTGAAGGCTTGACAAACAGGCCCGCTTTATGTAAGTCCGCCACAACAACTTCTAAGTCTTTTGCATGTTCATTGGGAGTTGAGGAGTGCACCAAGATATTGTCAATATGAGCTACCATGTAGAAGAACTGGAGTCCTTCAGCACAACATCAATCATCCTCTAGAACGTGGCAGGCGCAAATTTTTTATCCCAAAAGTAATTACTTGAAACTGGGAATTACCCTTTTTGTTCAGATTGCATTAAGCCACTCCTGGCCTTCCATCACCCAAATCTGGTTGAAGGCATTGACAAGGTCAAGTTTTGAGAACACCCATGAAAAGCAAAGGATTGAACAATCGTCTGTTCCAAAGGCAGAGGGTAAGGATCGTGGACTGTGAACTTATTGAGGTGACAATAATACACGCTTGGACAAGAAAACCATCAGCCTTCTTAAAAAAACGATGGGGGAGGAAACTGGATAAAATTTTTAAAAAGCCAACCCTTCTGGAGCATGTTGTCCATCCATGCATTGAGGGCGACCTCCTCCTCACCTGTATGCGGATACAGTGGTCAGTTTATGTTAACCACCTATACTTTTGTACAAAGCCCAAGTTGATTTCATATGAGGGTGGAGGCGATAATTTTTGGTAGTGTCAAAAATACCCTGATATCCCATCAACTAAATGGGAAAATCGGGTGGAAGACCAACTGGGGGAACCAAGGGTTGTAATTAAACTGTGGCCACAAGCTTTAGTGAGAGTATCCAACAATGAAAACTCACCCTCCATATGACCATTAAAGAATGACAACATATTAGACTCATGTTGACTTATAACATGCTGCCTACGCACCAACCCACCCCCTAAGATTACTGGAAACACAAAATCTTTCATTGTAGAGGATTAATCACAAAAGCTAAACTGGTGAACCAAGATGGGTACGGACGTCATACTTTATATGAGGGCTAATAAGCTGACGAAGCAACCATCACTGTAGGCCCAGAGCCTAGGTCAAGATCCAGCTGTTGAGCCAACTCTACACTCATAAAATTACCCGCTGTACCAGTGTCAACCAAGGCCTCAAAAGATACCTGGTGTGATTGGATACAAATTTTCATTGGTAATATAAAGTAGGCGGGGAATCTTTATTGCCAGCTATAGTTGAGTCCGTAGATAATGAAGAGATTTCAATAGGATTGGGGGAAATTACAAGGTTCACAACAGGGACAGATACTTTATAAGTTGGAATGCCAGAATATACTACACAGGCGCGGGGGCTGCGGCAACTAATGTGATCAATTTGAACGATGATTCAGAGCTGGAATTTGACATCAAGGCCAAATTGGCGGCTCCTAGCATAGAATTTTCCATTTTGGATGGTGGGATTAGTAAATATGGGATATACTGGGCTATTTTGGCCATAGTAAAGCTTTTTCACAACCTTATTCATTTGAAAGAAAATGGCAACTGCTATGCTCATCTCAACAAGAAGGGCGGAAATGGTTAATAATAATGGTCAGTTAATTATGTCATGAAGATCTCAAGTGGTTATAGACCAGCCTTCCAGTTTAAGTGCCAAAGCACCCAAATGGCAAGATCAAATGCCAGTGACACTACTGCTTGTGTGACTGTTATGGGTCCAGGAAGGAATTTCGCTACTGAGCGCCCATATGCCTATGTCATGTTTAAAATGCAAGCAATGAACTAGGTAAACACGGCCCTGGGGCCCCTGGATTGTTGAAATAGTTGATTTGAGTTGGGGGGTTTGGCTTTGAATGTAAAAAAACTAGAATTAGAAAAGGGGATTCTTACTTGAAAAGTTGAAGAAAGAAAATTAACTGACAATATCCTCAGTGCAACTTGACTGATTATATAGTAATCAATGTGGGAAAACTTATCAAACAATGGGACTGGGGCTCTCATATCAACTTAACCCGGCGAACTTTAGAGGGAGGAGGAGATAAGAGTGAACCTAATGGGAAAAAATTTGAAAGAGTAAGCAGTGGGCCGAGTTGCTGATATGGCCTTGGACACCTAAATTTTGACTTTTCCATTTTTCAACAGTTATTGCAATGGCGTCTTGCCCAATGGGCAATGGGAACCTCCCAGGGCCACCCCAAATAGGGGCGGTTCCAAGAGGTCAGAAACAGGTTTGGGATACCCAACTCACCTGCACCCAGCCACTTGGGCGTCTTTTCAGCCAAGCGAGGTTTTTTGAGTGAAGATCCTTATATAAGTAGGGAGGATTTCAAATTGATGACAACTTCCAATGATGAACCAGGTCCATCATTGAATTTTGCCATGGTTTTGACATTAAGCATTCTCGACTTACTAGTTACAAGCCTGTCAGGAGTTATTTGTAAAGTTCTGAAGACAGATTTTAAAATTGATCAAATCATTTCTCAGTGGCTCAATGCCACAGTTGAGTGTTACTGAGGATTAAACCACCGATACCCATGAATTAAATGTTTGTGCCAGTTGAACCTCATCACCATGGGTATAGGTTTTCCATGAATTTCAGCACATATTCTTCAATTTGCAGTACTAATTCAGCTGAAGAAATTTCGGGAACTGGTGAGGGAATCTTCAGAGGGATGGCTGTCATCCAACGCTCATCTACCACATGGACAAGATCACCCTGCGTGACAAGGGGGATAGCTGCCCTCTTAAGACCCTTCTAAGTGGGGAATGGGAATACTGCCCAATCTAGGCAGAGGAGATACTCCCTCGGACTTTCATACATGCTCTAAAAATTGATGCTTTTTCAACACAATAAATTAGTCTATATTCTCTGCAAAATTTTGTTTTTTTTAATTATCCACTAATTTTCAGCTTAAAGCCAATCCTTGGACTTTGGATACAGTCTAGAGAACTGTTACACTAAGAGAAGTGGTGCTCACTACAGGGGGCTCAAAGTTGTCCTAAGTGAAAACGTCTATCATGAATAGTTGAGAATACTATCAGTCACAAAGATCAATCTACTGATCAGTTGAGAAGAATTGCTTAATGGTTTATTACCTCGCTATATGAAGTGCCGCTCATACAGCCCGAGAGTTTAGAATTTTGGGCCACATCCCAGTTCTCCCTACCCTCAGTTAACTAAAATCAGCATCATCTTCAGTATGCAAGTTTTAACTACATTGTTTAACAGTTAGTAAATAGCATTTACTTTTTATTTGCCCACTCCAGCTGTTCCCGTGTCTCTTCAGTACCCTCTACCATGCGGGACCTTAATACCTTAGCCCAGCTGTCAGTGGGAGCTCTGGCTTTGGAGACTGAGCTCTACCTTTGGAACTTTTTTCACCCTACTATTCATCACCTCCTCCAATTTAGTCAGGTCGTAACATCATGAAGTCTCCCAACAATTGGAGCTCACCTTAACCTTACAGCCCCATCTTGTCAATTTTTAAAACGTGGCCTTTACTTCATTACAACTGAGATACCAAAATTAAATACTGGTGATTAATTAACGAAGCCTTAGGCAAAGCGTGATGTTGGATAGCCGGATCACAGGCTACCTCAAAGACCTACAGCATCAGAATATCTAACTCGTTTTGGCTGCTTGGAACAAGCGCCTCCACCAAGTTAGGATCTGGAAAAAGACCCTACAATATTATTGGGAGCTGGCATCTTGTGATTGCATCTCAGAGTTTGAAGAACCTGAAGGGCTTAGGGAACCCAATGGTCCCAAAGACCAAAGGATGTAAAGGACCTGAAGTACCTGAAGGTCCCTATGGACCTCAAGGGCCCTCTGGCCCCATGGCACCTACCCCCGGAGACCCTGATGACCCTTGTTGAAAATTCTTTTTGGCTCCTTAGCCAACTTACGCAATCAAATCTAGAATGTAGCCCAGGGATGCAATCTCTGAGTAGATGAAGTCCCTCTCAATCCTAGGGTCTCCATTTATGCATTATCAGAAGAAATTGATAACTTTAGTGCCTTCACTAAGCTTGCTGATAGCCGCATCTTTCAGCTCAAAAATAATCAGTCAAGGGTTCAATACCCAATTGACCACCCTTAAGAGCCATCTTCTCTTTCTTTCGCCGATATAAGCCTTGAGGGAGCACGTTGCCCATAAGCCTTTCATTTCCTCCCTCAACTGAAACTGAGACGATAAACAAGAGGACCTTGAGGGCCTAAGATGATGGTTAGACCAGAAGGTCCCTTGTGACTATGCAGAGACCGAGATCTCCTATCCTGCACCCATTCCTGGAGTTAGCACCCTGTCCAAACCTCTTGTAACTAACTTTAAATCTAGTTCTAATGAGAGGTTCACCCATGGCCAGGAAAGCATCGCCTCTTTCCTGTATGCCTACAAAAGTTCCATAGAAGAGGCCACCGACTGGAAGAAAATGAGCATATCCACTCCTGCTTTATCAGCACTGCTCAGAAGATCATAACTCCCCACTTGAAAAAATGCAACACCTGGGAACATGTCCATACAGCCTAATACTAGAAATTGGCAGCAATCAAACCCTGGCCAACCAAAAAAACAAGCATTCATGGGTATCTGCCTGAATAAAGGACAGAGCCCCATGAAATCGCCAGAAATTTCTACGCTCAACTACAGACCTAGGTTACCACCAAGAATTATACCATGGATGACTCCATTACCGCTGTCATCTCCACATTGGGATCTTATCCCAAGGTTTAGATGTATATAAAAGCCAAATAAAATGTTTTTATCTGAATTTGAGAAATCAAGAAAGTGATTAACGAGATCCCTGAGTCAACCCTGCACTCCAAGGCTACCCCTTTGGGTTCTTCCAACCATCCTTGGGTCCATGTGGTCAAAAACCAGAAAAATCCATAACCAGATGCAATTATGAGATGGTTTCTTTCACAAGCTAAAACATTACGGAAAAGTCTGGATGAAGAGGTGGGAAAAGGTCCGTAAGCATTAAGGACAAGGTGCTTCATGCTGAAATACCTACCAGCCCTCAAGTATCATCCTAGACCTTAGACAACCTGGAGCTATCATACATGAACAATAAGTTTTGGTACCCGTTGATAAATTAAGAAACTGCTACTGCTTTTTCTTCTTCCAATTACACTTTCATGTTTCTCACGCTGCCTCCACAATTTTAAAGCTGGAAACTCATGTTGCAGTTAGAGTTCATATGATTCCTGTTCTCGACATAGTTGACAGTGGTTCTCCAGTAAACATTATACTGTCTAAGTTGATGAGCGTATCAAGATTGCTCCAGACTTGTCACACTATATGGAGTATGGCTAACCTGGCCTGCAATGTACCCGATATATAGGGGCCTATTTTTCCCTACCTATCTGATTTTGGAAAGCTCCTTGTAAATACCCCCACCATCGCTCCAGATAACCTGTGCTATGACCTTCTTGGAACTCAGTTTCTTCAAGACTATTCAGCAGTAATACATTATGATGACGGATTTTTGTCTCTACTGGGGCATTGGGTCACCCTAATCTTTAGAACTTACCACAACTCTAAGATGGAGGTCAAGGCCTGAGCTTGCCTACTAAAGAGTGAGGGCCAAATTGATTGCTTTTATACCACTTAGGGGCTCTCAGGTCTGGATGACCTAACCTGCTGTTGATAGACAAGAAGCATGCCGATCTACTTACCTAGGGGACCACTATACCTCCGAAGTCCCAAATCATTGCTGACACCCAGGTCAAAACATCTCCTATGTAAACCTGCTGGAAATCCAAGGCCAAGGTAACCCATCTGACAAGGAGGTGCCAATCTTCTTAGGAATTTTAGATTAAACTTAAGCCAGATCCATATCAGGGTTGCTGGCTAATCTTACTGACAGACCCAGTGGAGTAGGCCAAACAGTCCCGCCGCCTATTTCCGCCTCCTTCCAGTAGAGGCTGTTGATGAAGTATATAGTTTTAGATGCCTAATGGATTTTGGATTGGAGATGCCCCCGTCAGTGGCCCTAGTTGAAACCAGTATCATAAATGGTCTCAGTGAAGACCAACAGCGCAAAAACAAGTATTATTGGAGGAATATTAAGACCATTCTATGCCTCAACCTAAGACTTTATAAGAATAAACGGGGTTATACATCATGGTGAGACTAAGACGCTTCTCTTCTGGTCCTACCTTACCAAAAGAGTAAGGTTGAAGAAGCCCGGGTGGTGTTAAAGTTTATACAACTACTCAAATCTGGACTCTTACTACCTTCGTGCAGCCCTTAAGCCTCTCCCCTCCTGCTGGTTCAGAAGAAGGATGGCAGAAATTAAGTGATTTTGGAGAATTGACTGCTCAACTCCATCACCAAGAAGAAAAGTTACCCTTTTCTCCTTATTGATGACTCTCTGATTTCTCTCTGTAATAAAGTACTTTTCCACAATTGGACCTTGCCAGTGGATAATAAAAAGTGAAGCTCACCCCAAAGATCGAGCTAAGTGCACGCATATATCCAAAGGATGGCTATTTGAGCCCACGAGGATGCCCAAGGGCCTCTGTAATGCGCCAGGCACTTTTTAACGCACCATGGACGGGATCCTCAAGGACTTGAAGCTATCAAGTGTCCTCCTCTATCTCAATAACATCACTATATTTTCAAAAACTTTTTAATGGACATGTAAAGCATCTTTAGGAAGTTTTCAATTGGCTCTGGAGAACTTTGATAAAGTTCATACATTCAAATACTCCATCGTTCAGTTG
Source organism: Massospora cicadina (assembly GCA_022478985.1). Taxonomy (NCBI): domain Eukaryota; kingdom Fungi; phylum Entomophthoromycota; class Entomophthoromycetes; order Entomophthorales; family Entomophthoraceae; genus Massospora; species Massospora cicadina. Next base: position 20,929 of record JAKSZP010001473.1, on the reverse strand, counting down.
AATTGGAGCTTCAGGGACACAAGGTATCGAAAGATGGCATCCAGCTCATACCAGATAAAGACAACGCCATAGAAAAGAAGTTGCGCCACAGAGCCCAAGAGATACTTAGGTATTCCTTAGCTTGGTGTATTATTATCATCAATTTAACTCTCAGTTTTCTGACCTAGCCAAGCCTCTATCTTACCTCCTGAAGATGAACGTGCCTTTTGAGTGGCGGCCATAACAAGAACAGGCCCCAATGCTTTGAGGACTTCTCTTTGTACTAAACCTATTTTAGTCAATTTACCATTTTTTATCACCCTTTCTTGCTGCTCACGCATTTGAACAATATTGCGGTGGGGCCATCCTAGCCCAGCATGACAAATATTAGGTGACCACCCAATGTCCTATATTAGCAAGGCTCTGAGTAAGGCTGAACTGTACTATAGCGTTACCAAGAGGGAATTCCTGAGTGTTTTACATGTGGTCAAACAACTTTTTCTCTATCTTATGGCACCCACTTTACCATCATCACTGATCATTTCTTGCTTCGGTGGCTCCAGCAGATGAAGGACCTGGATGGACGTTTATCTAGATGTGCTTTGAAGTTGCAATGTTATGATTTACCATTGCTCATTGTGCAGGCATGATCCACTAGAACGCTGATGGACTCTATAGGAAGCTGATGATTACTGCCTTGGACCCCAAGGAAGACCAACTATAAAATGTGATTGGTCATTGGAAGCTGGGAGTTGGAAATTCCTGAGGCCCAAATTAAGCTCTGAAAGATGACCCAAGAAGCTCAGATCAAGGACTAGCTGCTATATAATAGGGTCAATAATAAATGGCTTCCTTATGTCCGCCCTTCTTCACAAACTGACGTTATCTTAGAGGCCATACTACTTTAGGACATGGGGCAATTAAGAAAACTAACGACTTGTTGAAATCATGATGGTACTAAACAGAATGGTTGAGACAACCCAAGAGATCCTGGAGGCCTTTATGACTCGTCAATCTTAGGACTGGGCCAGTCCTCAATATCAACACTCAGTTGTCACCATGACAGGACCTTCGATGTTGTTAGCATTAATGTGATAGGCCCACTTCACGCTTGATTGCACGGCGATAAATATATTCTCCTAGCCGTGGACCATCTAACTAAATGGGTCAAAGAGATTTTAGTCCCACTGCCCCTGCAAAAGCCTTGGTTGACTTCCTTATTCAATCTGTTTTCAACCAGCATGGATGCCCACAAACTTTGCTTTTGGACAATGGGTAAAATTTCACCTTTCAAGTAGTCTAGGAACTTAATTCGCCTTCAGGAATTAACCAAAGTTTCGCCACCCCTATAGCCCATCTAACAAGGCATTGGAGCGCGATAACCGAACACTTGTCTCTATTTAGCAGAAAATAGCTTCCTCTGACCCTGCTTGATGGAATCATTATTTACTCTGAGCTTTTCTTGCCTATTATATAAGCTACCAATGAGTTATTAAAATTTCCACCTTTGAAGCTTTATATGGACGTGCTTCCTGGCTCCCAAGTAGTGTTTAGCACTGATCAAAACCTCCGCTCATGGGAACTTCAATCTAACCATGAGGTCCTTAGATGATGAAATTGTCCAACTTCAAACCTTAGCCGTCCAAGGCAACATCACCACCAGAAGGGAGACATCCCATCATAGAGTCAGCTGACCCTCCTTACGTGTTTCTCAATTAGGTGGCCTCATTCTCTTATGTCACCATCAATACAAAGGTTGACAGAATATTCTTGACGTCCTTTGTCGGACCTTATAAGGTCCTTTATAAGGTAAACTTCAAGTACCATGGCTGAAATCAACCAGGGGCCAGTGATGAGTCTAGTCATGTCCAGTTCCTCTGGCCCTATACTCCCCTCCAACGTGATCTTGCGGGGGGCGTTGTAAGAATTTGAGATGATGAGTAAGCCAAAAGCCCTGCTCAAAAATCGAGCCTCAAAGTTTAACTCTTAAACCAGCGTAAACAGAACCTTATCCTGAAGGCACCAAAACCAGATTTGTTCAGGAAGCATCGCGCATATGAGAATGAATGGAATCACCTTTAGGAATACCCACCCCACTTCCCAAATCACAAGAGGCGCCGCCCCCTGCTAAAGTCATGAGACAACGCATGTCAATGGGGGCACTATATAGGAGATTGATCTGGAAGGCATTAAAAGATCTTGATCCTATCAGGCTACTAAGTTCCCCAAGGCATTATTTCCCCACACGCCCTATAGATATCAACGATTTATAACACAACAAAGTAGCATATATTTTCTCCATCTTTTTTAACTCTCTGCTAATTTTCATCCTGAGCCCTTTATGGACTTCAGAAAGAGTCTAGAGAACTATTAATCTGAGAGCTCTCATAACACTCAAAAATGGGGAAGAAGCTGAAGAGATGTGAATCTTCTGATGCCTCAAGAGGAATAATATTTCTCAAGATTAAAAAAAGACTTTCTTTAGATTAGACGCTGAACAATCTAGCAATGGGAGAAAACCTGTTCCAATGGACATATGCTTACAATGAATAAGCGTCAGCAGGAAAAACCCAGGTTGCAACTGAGTCCGCTAGGAACAGTCCCAAGGTGTTTAGATAAAAAAGCTTGACAGCAGGTCCAACTCAGGTTGCAACTGGGTCTTATGGGAAGTGGCCTGAGGTATTAAGTAATAGCTGAGGCATTAGGTGATGAATAAGGCGGTTGATCCAGAGAGTATAAAGGGAATCTTTTGACCTAGTATTAATCAAATATAAATAGTATCAGGAAGCTAAGTATTAGGATATGTAATTAAAATCAATTATGGATGAAGATAATGTTACTATACCAGTTCGCATGATTACAGAATTTTTTTAAATCTTTCAGAAGAGCCTATTTAAAAAAAATTTGATGGATATTAATCACAAAAATTAGCTTATAAGTGTAAAAAATTTTATAAAATGGAACTAGCGATGATCAATAAGAGTCACATTTTATGAAATTTGAGGAAGCAAGTTCTAGCACTCAAAATATGACTTAGAAATAGGACCTGTTGTAAGTAATGACAAGTCTACAATGTAGACCCAGTGAAGGGGACCATTCAAGAGTATCACCAAGTTGGCAAGTATTGCCTATATGCTGAGAGACATTGCAGATGGGCGTATAGTGAAGAGGGTCAATACTGATATCTAAAGAGTATTGGATCCAGAAAAAATAATTCTAATGTTCCCATGAGACCGCTGAACCAAAAAGAGTTGATCAAGTCCCTTGAGGGGACCGCTGAACCATTTTATGTGTTTAAGTCTTAAAAAAGGCTCCTTTGAATTATGGCAACTGGTTAGGATCAAAATGAACATCTAAACCTGAGAAGGGGAAAAGAAGGACCTCTGAACCTACTTATAGGTTAACTCCCATTGAATAGAGAAATAAAAAAGATCAATATATAAAAGAAAATGTTATATAAAAAGAAAAAGTATTTAACTATTAATTTATATTTTGCAGCATCTAAAAGCATTGATAGTAGTACCACGTACCAAAGGATGAGGTTTTGGGATGTGTTATGACAGAGAAGACTGTTGTCATTGAAAGGACCAGCTTATGTTGCAACTTGTCCACTGGGAAGAAGTCCTGAAGTGCTTTAAATGAACAAATATTTTGGCAGGACCAGCTTAGGTGCAACTGGTTCTACCAGGAAGGAAGTCCTGAGGTGATTATATGAAAAGAGTATTGGTAAGATCAGGATGGTATGAAACTAGATTAACTGGGAGTAGTCCCTATGGAAAAAAGGATCCACTCTGATCAAAAATGGAGAGCTCATCCTGGGTGAGTACAGGAACAAGAGCTTAACAAAGCTGACTGAGAAGTTCTTGTGAATGATGAGGAGTTGTTAAAGCCCAGCCTAGTGTAATAAAGGGACCAAGAAATCGGGGAAGCTTCCTGAGAATATTTTTTTGACAATTAAGGATTGTATAAGACCAACCTGAGTGAATGCAGGTTTTCTAAATGTATTGTCAGCATGAACAACTGAGATAGTCTGGCATGGCATGGGGCCATAGGAACCACGTTCTGAGGAGGTGGCATTGAGGAGGAATGAAGTGGAGGAGCCATGTTGCCAAGTAGGGCATGAGAAGCGTTAAGTGCGGGGAACACTGTGCTCTGCTGAAGTATTCAAGTATGATGGGTGAGTTATGACCATGGGCTGAGGTGACGTCCATCCTTAAAGTTTCTGTCTTCTTCTGGATAATCTGGTCAATCAGAGGGGATATGTTAGGATTTGGATATGACCATAATATCTTACCTGACCAAGATTATAAATCTCCTTATCCGCTATTGGACAAGGCCTTCTAGTGGGTATGGAAGTTATTGTTCCATATGATATCTATTATATAGTAAATTAACATGGATGAATATTTAGTAATCCACAGGGTTTTGATCCACTGGATCAATAATTTTCAGTCTTGGGTTGTCCCCGACAATAAACAAGCAATTAAATAATCAATTTTAATATAAGTAATTATTTTGGCTTGTAGGAGCCAATAAGGTTTTGTCACTTATTAACTGAGGGCATAATGAGAGTTGCTGGTGTTAAAAACGCTTTTGGTGTTAGAAACTGGCAGTTTAGCCTATCTAAGCAACATGAACTTCTGATGATGGGTCAGAGTCCAATTACTTAAGCAGGTTGTTAGCCTGATGGGTTATTCTGATGGGGTTGGCTGAGGGTACTAGGGTATAATACTCTAAATCTAACCCATGGTAAATTGTTATTTAGTCAACATGGAGCCTGACCATTTTGAATGGATGAGCGGTATCCTCATTCATTGAGGAGTAATTCATTTAGGGTAAATTTATCAACAACGGCTAGCATTCTCAAGTGTGGTGCCAACAAAAGAGTTGGGCACCGAATATCCTACATATTCCCTTGTAGATATATATATAAAACAAATCATTTTAGTCTCAAACATAGTTAAATTATTAATAAATTGTTCTATTTTTGGCACTCTTGCGACTAGACAAGAGGGATAAGATATCATTGAAGCTAAATATTACTATCAAGTTCTCTGTGGGCCATGTGTCAAGTGAGAGGAAGTAATAGAAGTTCATCAAGAAGCCACTGAACTATAATTGTGGATAAGTCTAAGGAGAGACCTCTAAGCGGAAATTAGGATTCAAGTCTTAAGAGTAGAAGTTCCCTTAGAACCTCTGAACCTAATGCTTGAACGCTAAGTTCTGTTGTCATCCAGTTGTAAACTTCAGGAGAGAAGTTGAAAAGAGAGAACTTCTTTGTTAAAAATGAAATTAATTAGTGCCTTCCCCAATGTGTTAAGTAAATATTGTAATTTCTTCTAATAAGAGCTCTGAGAAGGAAAATCTTTTTGTTTCTATAGAGCTCAATTGGTTATAGTCTTTTTACTATTATAAATTACTCACATATTTAATAAGATTATTTACCAACAAAAATTAATTGCACATATAAAAAACGTGTGCAAGAAAACATATTGAGCTGAAGCGTGCTTTTCACAGGAACTAGATAGCTTTTGAGTTTAACGTTAATGCTCAATCTAAAAGAGGAAGTTGAGTAGGACAAAGCCCCTAAATTTTCACACTTGGTATTAGGATTGGGATGAAATATTTTGATTTAATAACAATATTATCCATTTAAAACATCAGAGGTACTTAAGAGTGTCTATGAAAGCTTGCTTTGTTAATTTATATAATTCGATATGGACAATCTCCCCCTCAAAAGAATGACCAACAACAAGTATAGAAACCTCTTTTGTGGTATTAATTTTTTGACTTTTCTGCATTTTATAAAATTTCTATTTTCATTGATTGTAACTTGATGTTTAAAAAAGGAAAGTAAATAACAGCATCTTAAATTTCTTATAAACTTTCTATAAATTATATAAAAACTTTTTGGTTGTCTTACCAACTCAGACTAAAACACTTGGGTAGATGCCAAGTTGGATATCTCTCTCGTTCATTATCACCAATAATGTATATCTTTAGAATTGAAGGAGGCTATTGAGGTTCCAGCATGAAACTCCTGATCGTATTATATAGCTGCCCCTGCACTATAAAATTTTTTATAAGGTTTTCCATATCTATCTCTTTAGCTACAAGGTGAGGTCTGTTGTAAGCACCCCATTAGATAAGATTAACTGATAAATTAAATCTCTTGTCTTTAAAAACTTTATATAATAATCCGTTATATATTAAAGTATTAAAATAAACAAAGCCCATTTTTCAAGCTAGTGGCAACTAGAGTATTTTAACATCAGGAAGATAAGTTTTTTACTAAAGCCGCTAACAAAATAATTTGTTGGCCATCTACAATAAAGTAAAGGACCTTCAATAATCTCAGATGACCAAAAATATTTTGTTAGCCACTGACAATGGACAAACTCAATTTACTTCTGTTAAGGATGGCTGAATTACCAGTACACTGCTTATACAGTTTTTTCTATATAGGCATCTCCATCAAATTAGTATTGCATAGTTATATGAACAAACAATTTTTTTCATAAAATGGTCAAAGGCACGCAAAGACTGTAGAGCCACACAAGTTACTTAGAAACCTGAACAGAAAAAGCCTTATGATTGACCCTTGAACTCTACAGTGTAAATTAGAGTTACAGCCATATTAAAAAAGAAGAATCAGTGATTTGACATCTTCAGACCCTGAAACAAGAATGAAAGCACATAACCGCCTACTTAAATGTGACTGAATAATTACAAACTATAATTTCCAGAATTTCTGTGTATCTCATTTTTTCCACATTTTTATATGATTTAATTTTATTTTTTTACAATAATTGAATTTTTACATCTAACAAGATCTATGAATCATTTTTATCTTGCTATCAGTTTTGAAAACAGTTGTATAGCTCGCTATACAATCATAATTAGAGGCTCTTACTAAGCCTATATGTCAAGTAGAGGTTGTGATTGAAAATCAGTGCTATTAAGAGAAGACACCACAAAGATAACTTTAAGCTTGTCATGACTTTGAATATTATATATCATTAAAAAAGTCACACATAAAAGTAGAAAAAGTCTTTAAATGGTCAACAATGCGGATTATGAATTTTAAAAGAACTATTAACTGGCCAAAACCCTGCATCAGCATTATATGATTAAGTGGTGGTATTTGTAACACCCATTATACTTTTGTATTAAAACAAATTAGAGCTTAAAAGAGGGTGTTAGTGGGTTAGGAGGATGACAGTGGCTCATGATATGATCTATGAGCAACAGGCTGGCTTTGCTTCTGCTACTGCATATGGTGGACTCTGCTTTTACTATTTTTTTTCACAGCACCAAATGCAGAGCAATTAAGTCCAGGGTAAACAATACAAATTTGACATAGTTAGTGAGAGGAATTGAATAAAAACTAGATTAATCTTTTGATAATACAGTAACAGCTTGTGTTAATATCCTCTTGTAACTTCTTATACCACGTGTTTTTAATGGCATTATGGGATTTTATTCTCTACCTTTTTCCATTATCCAAAGATGTAGAAGCAAATAAAAGTTCATATAAATTAGGGTAAAAAGGTAGGACTTTTTGCAACAGGAGAAGGAAATTGGATATGCCTTATTAACATTCCATTGGCGCACTAGTTTCTGTTACTGTTGTGTAATTAGTAGAATTTTTGGACTGGCTAATGGATTGAGAAAATCAAATTACCTTCCATATATTCACCCATAAATGTTATTTCTCTGTTCCCTCCAATGCCCTAAAAACAGGTAAGCAGAATTTTATATCATATGATTTAAGATTTTTAGGGTTTATCACTCACACCACATTGATTTTAAAGAAAGTTTAATAGGTGGTAGGTTAGACATATTTTCATTGTATAAAGACTTATCAATGTAGGGTACCCCTGACCATGTCTAAGCATGTATTTAACTTCTTCCAGTTTTTCGCATATGACATAATAATACCCAAATTTGGGACCATTAAGATGTATAAAGAACTAATTGGGATCATTGGAGAACAGCCATGCATCATCATGTTGAAGATTGATGACTTGGCTAAGAATAAGCATCAAAAATAATAACGAAATTTTTATGTTGTTATTAATATATATTCCAGCAAGTGTAACTATAATGGAAGTTGTATATTTAAAAAATTGTTTTTATCCTTAATACAAAAATTACAAAGAAAAGTCTGATGCTTATATACTAATTATGAAAATTCTTTTGAAGGAATATAGATGTGTGTTATTTATTATGTTAAAGTACCAAAAGTTGAAATTAAATATGAAGCAATGGAGTTATATATTGTCTCAATTTAGTTATTATAAATTGTTAAATCATGGCTTAAATAAAAATGTACATAAAAAACAAATTGTCAATCATTACAATTCATCATGTTAATTTATTGCTCACTTTGGTTTGAACAATAGATAAAGGTAATCTGTATGAGTACAGAAACATTGTGAAACACAAAGAAAAGACTAACAACATTATTATTTTTATATCATTAGGTTACGAAGCACGCTGTAGTACCCAGTATTGTCAGTGACTTGGGGAATAAAATATGTTTATCTTTGTTATGACTAGGCTTCTGAATCTTCTATCAGAACATAATTACCTTTATGAAATGGCATATCTTCATTATATAGTCCTTGAAATCCAAAGATTAACATTATTTCAAATTGTTTATGTTGAGCAGCATTTAATAAAATTTTCAGGAAGCTGAATAGTATTCACAAAAGTAAGGGATACAAGTGCTTAGGCCTTGAAAAAATTACAAAAAGAGCAATTTGCAAAAAAAAACAATATACATGAATAATTGACTGAGTATAACAAATACACTAATAATGACATGGTTAGCTGGCACTGAAGCATGAGAGTTATAATAAAATAAGCAATCTGATTGTCCGCAGCGCTGAATTGTATTGGATTGAGTTAAATAGTGATTTAGGGCTTAGCACCGCAGGGTGGTGAGTATAAATCATACAGTGATAAAAACTCTGATTGGTGATGGTCCTGAATAAAACTTATGTACCTTTTTTGTCAGCAATGCGGGCTAAAAAAGTTGATTTTTTTAAATCTATAGATTAATATTTCCATAGTGGTAAGATTGGTTGGAGCTTTAATCTAATTAATACTAAAATACTGATAATTAAAATAAAATAATCTGTTCATGTAATTTTCCAGACCAAGTATCAACATTTCTTTTTACCAAATATTGGGGAACAAGTAGGAGTGGGTGAATTGGATCTTTAAAAAAAGTAGTGACTGGTAGGTGGGAGCATTGCTGGTATCCCTTCAGATACTTAGCATTAACATAATTGATGAGGTATCTCCAGTTGGGATTTTTCAGAGTGTAAGCGTCATTAGACATTTTATCTATGACTTTATAGGGCCCTATCCTTATGTGTTTTTTATTTTCTAGTCATCTGATACCTGATTATAATAAATATAAACTCTTCTATGAGAGATCAGGCAAGTCCTTTCAATCCTGGTTATTGCAAGAGTGAGCCTTGATGATCTAAGCCAGCACGTTGGAGTAAGCTTCGCTCTGTAGCTGGATTATGATCCGTCTAAAGTTCTTCAAAAACTCAGTTAGATCATATTTTTTATGAAAACATTATTATATTAGGTGGTAGCAAAAGTTGTTTGCCATAAAGTAACTGGAGCAATGATATATTGTTGGTATGTGAAAGGCGATATTGTAAGAGAAAGATGTAGAGTTAAGAAAGTATTTCTTTTTTAGCACTAGTGGTGCCCAACTCAAAAGGGGGAGCAGCAACGCATCTTCATTTTCAAATGAGCCAAACAAAGAAATTATCATTTAAAATATCTTATAACAGCCCCTAGTTATCAGCCTATGAAGACATATTAGATGGTGAGAAAGAATTGGGGTATCTTGTCTGACGCCCACTTAAGCTGGTGGACCATGATGGACAACAATGTGTTAGGAGCATCAGCGACATATGGCATAAGGAGGTATAGTTTTGGGTTTACTACATTTATGAGGCCGGCCTTGTCCATTGTTTCAATATATAAAGCATGTTGATGCTCCACAAAAGTGATGAGAGCAGAACGCAAGTGACTGACTTGATGCACTAGCTGGTTTGAAATAGTTAGGGTCAAAAAGAGAAGTTTTTGCAGCTTCGATGCAAACATGGTTTACACCAAAAGAGAGCTCCTCAATTTTGTATTTTGCACTTTCATCAAAGTCATGGGGAAGTTTGGGATATGAATTCCATCCACTTGGGGTTACATCACCCCATGAAGCTGCTGTCAGAGTAGGGTGTTGTCAGAGGAAGCTGTGGCCTCAACTGCCAATTTATTTAAACTTTTTATAATTAGCAAAACTGAGTTTATAGCAGAAACGATGAAAGCATAAATTGAGAGGATCAATAAAAAACTCCTCCAAAATGAAATCTGGCTTAACACTAAAATTAGCCAGTTGCTGTTATCATTCAAGTTGAGACAAATTATGTTTTTAACTCAGCCAATGCTGGGACAGCCACTATTAAATAAGGTTTTCATTAGTCCATTTAAGATGTTTAACTTCTGCAATCTACCAAAAAGTGTAATGTTTACCCGCTCCCTTGTGCCAAAGGTTCCAAGTTGGTAGGGCTTGGACATTTCCTCTGTAAACTCACCAGGTAATTAAACTTACGTGTACAAAAGAGATGTAAAATTTAGTCTCATTATCCATTAAAATGAATTGTGGCATTCATGCAAGTACAGAATAATTTCCAAATTAGCTTATATGAGTTATGACGCCTATGTCTTTAATTGCTTTGGACTGTGCCCACTTTTTCGTAGTGATCAATGGTCAACTTATTTACTTATTTCCCATATTTCTTGGGATTCAGATGACAATGTCAACATTATGGTGCCAAGAAAAATTTTTTTAGCCAAATAGTAGGAGACAACCTTACATTATAGCCTTATTTTGGAATTTACATGAGTTGAGCGTCTCATAAATATAAGAAATGTACTGATTCCTAATAACAGGTTTCTTTATCTGCTCTAGAATCTTGTATTTCCCCATGCACCAACAATTTGAGATCCCCAATTATATTACCTGTTTGATATGTTGGTCATGATGAAAAACGCTGACTCTCATAATGATCTCTAATAACTTCTATTCTGACAATTTTTTGTTAATCTTACAGTGGTATGGGTCAAATCCACCGAGCTGGTTTGCACAGGGCATTTGCCACTGAGCAACGTAATGGTCTATATGCAGATCACAGATTTTCAATAAAAACCAATAATATGGAATATGGAGCAATTGCCCCAGTCACCACTTTTATTGTATAATAAAATTCAGAACTTATCAATGGACTACTAAAAACCTCCCCCTCTCATTCTTCCGCTTAACTCTTATCTTGAACTCTAAGTTAAATACACCTCTGCTTAGTAATCTCCTATATTTTACACTTTAAGAGTTTTCATCTATCTCAAGGTTTAGGCGGAATTCCTCACTTTTGCTGAACTATCAAGGCTACAATCGATTTGCTTCACATCAATATCTTTTCCGTTCAATATTGAGGCATGCCTTGAATCTAATTTACAATCCGCCAGAATGTATAGCTTATAATCCAGTAATATCATTTTCTTAACATGTACCCCCCTTAGACTGAATGATAAGCCCCTATTGCTTGTATAGTTGAAGGAACTTTATGAGAACTTGTTTGATATCCTGACCACCCTCAGTTTCCTTAAGAGTGTAGGCATTGATATCTGTTTCTCAATTATTTCAAATAACCTGATCCAAATGTAAGCGAGCTTGTTCTTCTGTCCAAATCCATGTTGGTCATGGAACAGACATTACTACTACAGCGAACTGCGGGATTCAGCTACATCTACTCTGGTCAGCCACCTGATCATGAATCTTCTTAGCTAAACTGGTAGAGTTTGCTTTTAATTTGTAGTTTAATCAGCATCTCCGTTAAATTGTACAAATTAGACTGCAGTTCCACGCTGCCAGTATCCTCACACAAGAGTAAAGCAGGGCAGTTAAGCTGGTTGTCTGCCATAGGGCAGTTGAAAAGGAAACTTTCCAGTGGCTGAATGGTAGCTAAAAATTATACGTATTGACAGCTGTGGATGGAAGGGTACTCCAAACAAAGTGTCAATCTTTCACAAGCTTGCGGAGTATGTTTACCAATGTTCCGTTGACCTGTTCCACCATTCCGTTGAATTCCAGATGGTAGGGTGTAGTCAAGACCCTGCGGATTGCCATCTGTTCTTTCAACTTGGGCAGGATAAGCAAAGTGAAATTTTTTCCTTTGTCCATTAAGATGAACTTCAGACAGTCATTTCGCTGTATGATGCACTCCATATTAAACTTGGGGTTGGTAACCGCCCCAAGTCATTAATTCCCTGCTTCCACCCATCTCATCAGATGATCAATTGCTATGATTATGTACTTAGATTGGTTCACTCCAGTTGGAAAAGGCCCCACTACATTAAGGGAAAAGGTATGCCAGGTGAACTGGGCTTTACCAGCTGTTAAGTTGTCTTCTTGTGGAAAGGTTTCTCCACTTGACACTGATAGCAACAGCTATCTGTCTCCAGCACGTCATAATGCATGCTCTCCCAATAGTAGCAGGGTAAGAAAATACAACGTTTTCTGCAGACTACCATGTCTTACTGCCCAATGTGCATCCATGATAATCGCTGGCCTAGCAGAGAGTTTGAGGAAACTCAACGTCAATTCCCTCATCTGCATATATAGTTTCCCATAGCGTAAGAAGGTGTCCTGTTTAAGCCCATCAAGCACTTTTATCCCTTGGGGCAATTCATCATGTTAATTGCCCACTACCATCTTCTCATACATAAAATGTCAGCTAGATCCGCCATATTAGTGATTGTTTGTAGCCGTGAAAGACAGTCTGGTTTTAAATTTTTCGCTCCTGGACAGTGTACAATCTAAAAATCATATGCTTGGAGGTTCAACACCCATCATGCGAGCTGTCATTCAAGTTTACGGAGATTTTGCAGCCAGCGCAAGGATGCATGATCCATTACCACTTAGAATTTTATCCCATGGTTTTACTTGAAATTGTTTATATGCATAATTCAATTCAAAGCACTCCCGCTCAGTCATGGTGTAATTTCTTTCATAACAGTTTATGCTTTAGCTACAAACCCAACAGGGTGCTCTACGTCATCGTTATCCTTCTGTGATAATAATGCCCCTACAGCGGAAAGTAACACATCCATTTATACTATATATTGTTTTTGAAGTTGAGGTTTGTAAAAGGGTGCACTCAAAAACATGGTTTGTAAGGCATCAAAAGCATTTTGGCATCGTTCTTTCCAGTCAAAAATGGCATTTTTTTCAACTTAAAGAGCAGTGCCCCAATACAACTGAAGCTAGGAATGAACTGTTGGTAGTAACTGACCCTCTCCAAAAACACTTGAAATTTCATTTACTACCTGTCCAGGTCATCTTGCTTATAGCTTCCACCTTCCCCAGCTGAGGTTTAAGAACTCTTGAGTCCACCAAGAACCCAATGTATTCCAGTTGCTCTTTGAAATTTTGACACTTCTGAGGCTTGATCTTAATATTACAATAGGCAAGTCAGTGGAACACTGGTTCCAGGCGGTCAAGATGCTCTTTAAATGTTTGTGAGAACATGTTGATATTATTGAGGTAAACTAAAACACAAGACAGCTTCAAGTCACTTAAGATTATATCAATATCATGCTGGAACGTAGCTGGGCGTTGCACAAACCTTGTGGCATACGTGTAAGCTGGAATAACCCCTATAAAGTGATTATAGTGTATTTATCGCGTTCTTCACTGGCAATTTAATCTGATATTACCCTGATATCAAATCCATGGCAGAAAAATAAATGGCCCATCCAAGTTAATTTAACGTGTTATTAATCTGTGGAAGGGGGTAGAACCATTCTTTGTAATTCTAATGAGCTTTCAATTGTCAATGCCCACCTGGTTAGTGCCATCTTTTTCTTTACAATAAGCACTGGTGATGTCCATGGACTCTTAGACAGCTCTTACATCAATTGATGAATCAATTTGTATATTCATCAGATACAACTTCTTTCTCCACTTTTGAGCCCTGAATAGGCCATGAACGAATGGGAGGGTGATCTCCTGTGTCTACCAATGCACTATTCCTTAGGGGCACCGCAAAATTGTGGTTGTCAGAGGAAAAAATATACCATTTTTTAATTAAAATCCATATCCCTATCTTTCTGTTCCTCCAATAATCTGGTTAGAGCTTTCCGCTGAACTACTGCCATTATGCCAAATGGTGCATTTACCAGTAGGCTAAGGCCTCCCACAATCTAAAGTCATGAATATGGTGAACCTCGTCAATAGGATCCAGATGTAAATAAGCCACCACTTGGTGCCTTTGAATCGTCATCAACTTCTTCTGTAGGCTTATGAGCAATACCTTCCCTTCCCCATTTCCTAGTATCAGTGGCCCAGAGCCACATGAAATTTAAGCTGTGATTGCTGGCAGGGTCCCAAAATTTCCATGTATAGCCTTTCAGGAACATCTATTTCGAGCTCAGTTCCTATTGTGACATGATGCCCAGAAGAAATGCTCAACGTGCTCGCAGCTCATAGCGAGAACCTTTATACCCATTAATCCGGTTAGGGAGGGCTTTGAACCTCCACTTCATTCTCCAATATCAGACTGAAATTACCCCATCACTATACTCCAAATTGATCTGGATGGACTGGAACTGGTCCTTTTTGGATTCCAATAGAATTAAAGTAAATGAGGATCTGTTGTCTTAAGATACTAGTGGTTTCTTCCGCAATATTGACCATGGGATCAAATCGCCTCATGAACAGAGAACCAAGCAGCATATCGTAGTTATTATTTAGCAGAACCCAGATGTGGATCACAGAGTAGTGTATGGGACCGCTGGAGCAGCAGCCCTAACTGAACCAAATCTCAGAGGTAACGCGCTGTAAGCACCTTCAGACACAGTGCTCTTTACCCCCGCGGTCCCATACACTACTCTGTGATCCACATCTGGCTTCAGTGGAATCTTAGCCACGAGCTTGGTGGAGATTATACTAACTGGGGCACAAGTATCTATAATAGCTCAGATTTTTGTGTTCTGAACAAAAATATCACAGTAGGTACACTCTGAATTAGAAGAACCATTGGTGTTTATTACATGAATGTCCAAAGGCTTTTTAAAACCCAGGAAAGAGGATATGCCCATACTGACATGATACTCCTGAGCGATTTTTTCTACTGGAATAGCTACATTAACCCTTACTAGGGAGCCGACGTCTGTTGAGGGTCCAACATTACTTGTGCCGTTTTGTTTTTGGATTTGCCATGCATAAAGATTTGCACATCTCAGTGGAACTCGGAGCTTGAAGAGAGATAATCACTCCCTTGAATGAAGGTGAAGGTATTGTCCAGAAGTTGTTGATAAAATAATTCGTCTGGTTGGGTACCGGGGCCAATGCAAAGAGACCCTTGGGAATCGTTAGGGACAATTTAGTTTAAATAAGAGGAGGTAGAGCATCCCACTTCTACTTTGCTCGAGCTTTTCCCTGTCTTATCATACCAGATGGCACTGCATGCTCCTTCTGGTTGCCCGAGCAGTTAGCTGCATAATTCCTTTTTATCTGTATGAGAAACAAGCATTCTTAGGATAGCTCTTATCTATAGTTTGTGCCTTATGGGACAGGTCAAATGGTTACCAAAGTATTGAACTGAGGCCAGGGGATGGAGCGGTTGAGCGTAGGGAGGGCGGAAAGGATTTGACAACCTATAGGGTGGATGAATATTATACAAAGGATTACAACTTAGTCTTTGCTGTCCATATCTCGAGGAGTATGCTGCGGCGATAGCAAGGGCCTTCCAATTCACATTGGGAGCACTGAATGTAGCGGCAAGACAGCATAAAGTGTTAATGATCTGGAGAAGCCTTCATCTTCATCCAGCATGTGAGACATAGTATTATGTAGTTCACAGTATGGTTTGACTGCCGCCATCTTAGCTATGCCTACATCTTTGGTGGTCAAAATATTGGCTCATACTAACACATGAGCTTCAGCAAAGAATCTCTCTGCAAACTCCACCAGGGACTCGTTCCTGCGAAACTGTATGGTCAGAAAGTTGGCCTTGCGCAGCGCCATCTTAGCCACGCCCCCAAACAAATCAAGCACATACTCTTTTACCTCTTGATAAGATACAGAAGTACTTTGGAGGTAACAGGTGCCCTGGTCGGCACTCTCAACGTCCAAAGCATTAAGTAACATTTTTGCTTTCTGCTAATCTGATGCTCCTTCCACAGCAAATTTTAAGTAGTTAAATTATTTATGCATGTTCTCATAATGACTGAAGGGCGGTAACTTCTCATTAGAACAAAATCACCTTGCTCTTGGCTCCAGAAATGAGGAACGGTCAAAAATAGACTCAAAATGACCGGGGGTAACACGCCTTATGGACTAGCGTAGGGTCATATGGATGGATGCAAATCTGCTGACAAGGACTGGGAAAAGGTAAGACTATGGATAGGACTGCTGAAACCCCAGAGTGATACTCTCTGGTTGATCTTTAACATACTTCTCCTAACTCGCCACTGAGTGCACCTTTTCCTCCTTTATCAAGATAATCAGCAAAATGTTTGTAAATTATTTACTCAGCTTTAGCTAAATAGCACTAACACCGGCCGTCCTGCACTTCCTGTTGAAGCTCGTTGTACTAACTTTGTAATTCTAAGCAGGATTCACGCTCAGAGTCCAATTTATTCTCCATTGCCTGAAGCCATGAGAGAACGTCCTCCAATGTGCCCTGCATTCTTGCATTCTGCAATTCAGTGTCGCGCGCTTGTTATTTTGCCCTACCAATTTGATTTACAAGAGCAGCTCATTTTTGCACCATCTCCTTGTTGGCTCAAAAAAAGATATCCAACTGCACTCAATATTAACATAGACCACCATCTTGATGAAAGGAAGGGCAATGGCTTGTCTCCAATACGCCTGACTAACGCTTTTCAATTGAGTAATATGTCCTAGCAGCTGAAGATATTCTGAGGACGCCAAAAAATAGCTGATCATATGGTCATCTGTTAGCTGTTTACTCCGCTCAATGTAAAGTTGACTAATTTCAGCTGCCACAGAGTCAACATGATCCATTATCCGCCGCACTGTCAGGGTACCCTGTCTCTAATTTGAGCCATCGCTGCTTCAATCACTTCAGTCTTTTTCCGCCAGGGATATCATAAACCTAAGTGTCACTACCTAAAGTGTGACATAAAAAATCCATTCTTCTGATAGGCCATGCTGGTCCAAAGGTTCCCCTATCAATTAGATTAACTAATGATTCAACTGTGGAACCAATTCATCCAAGCGACGGCAGACATCCACATCCCAGTTGTCCACAAGCACAAGCACCCACTGAGCCTCTGAGAAAGAGTGATTAAGGCTGTTAAGTAAAATCCGAGTATTGTTCTAATGCGCTTGATCAAACCGCATGATGTCCTCAATCTCAATGTAATGGCGGGCCAGCACATGCAGTAGCTGGCTTATTGATAGCTGCATATATGCAACCAAGTATTTCTCGGTTCCATGGGTACTAAGTCAGCAAGAAAGCCCCATGGTAGTTATGTCAAAATAGGACATATACACCATGTAGCGAGTTGCTTGGTCCCGTTGGTTATAGAATAAACAAAGAGCATGTTCCCCTGCCTCATATTTATAAGATCAGTACCCCGCAAAAGACAGTCTATAATCCCCCACAGCTGTTGAGGGGTCACATTTGTAGTCCTGCCCTGTTGATCTGCCGCCAATTCAGGACAAGTGCCTATCTGCAAGGTGATAATAGCATCCTAATCACCAAGCTCCATCACCATTAAAAGTGCCAGTTTTTTGATGAATGTTTCCCTAGCTTCCCTCGATATATGGAGCATGAAATCCAATCAAGTTTTTGGTGTCATAAATGATGGATCATCATGATGCCCTAGTTACAATATGCTACAGTTTACCAGTGGCACTCTGTAGTGAACACTAATGTTAATTTTTTGGTGATATTTGTTAAATCCCCCAATCCAGTTTGCACAGAGTATTAGCCACTGAGCAATGAAATGGTCAATATGCAGATTGCCAATCCTAAATATTAACTAATATCATATCATATGGATCAATTGTCCCAAGTGGCACTTTTATTATATAATAAAAAGCAGAATTTAATTGTGGACTACTAAAAACCTCCCCCTCTCCTTCTTCCGCTCAACTCTTATCCTGGTATTCTAAGTTGTATCCACCCTCTACTTAGTAATCTCCTAATCATTCCATTTTAGGAGTTTTTTCTATCTTGATGATTCAGCGGAATTCTTTCGCTTCACTGAACTTTTGAGGCTACAATTGATTCGCTTCACATCAATATCTTTTCCACTCAATATTGAGGCTCACCTCAAATATAATTTGAAATTCACCGGCATTTATAGCTTAACATCTAGTCATATTATTTTTCAAAAGTTTTGTTCCTCAGTTTATCAAAAGAGCGTTATGTATCCGCTGCTTGTTGTCATATTGTAGGGTCAGAATCTTATTATATGAATCATCAAACACAGCATTTATTAGGCCATGGTAAATAGCTTAGATAAACAGTAGCATTCTGAAGCTTTATGACAAGTAAAGCTGGATCTTTTTAATCTTAGGCTAGTAAATCAAATCCCATTGAGCTAGCCGCCCTTCAAATCTTTCATACTATTTTACCATTAAAGTGAATTGTAATTTGTTACTTTTGTGGAGTGGTTTTCTGTTCAAATAGAGCCAAACAGTTTTTACATATAGATGACCTTCCAAGCACTTCTCCTCAGTTAATGTGTACTTTCATACATTCACATCCAGGTCCAGCTACGGTAAGCCACAGGGGAATGACTCACTCAGAGACAGATTTTTAATAACACCACCCCATTGGCGGTGAGGATGCGCCAATATGAGTAATAATCAGTCTATCAAAAGTTTTTTACATGAGTATTGGCGCTTTGTTGAGACAAACTTCAGTTTTTAAAGGTGAACTGGCAGTTTGTCATATACTTAAATTGTAAACTATTATTAAGGAAGTGACTTAATAATCCTCTATATTGCTAAAAATCATAATAAATTGGTAGTAACTAATCATTACAGTGAATATTCGATTGATATGCTTGCTACAAGGCACATCATTAATTCAGTGGCTCAAATTTTAGCCGGTGGGGCCATAAGCCAAGCTTATCAGTACCAAGCACTATATCTTTAATATGTTTTACAATATTTGTACTTTTATGACTCATTTTTAAGATCAGCCTGTAAAATATGAGGATACTTTCAAACGTTACAAATGTTTTCAAACATTCTAGAAACGATGTTTGTAATATTTAAATTGAATAAATATAGAAGATCTTCTAATTGCCTACTCTGCTTTCAATAGCCCTCTTAAAAGTCAGGAGACATTGAACAACTCATCTAGCGTCCAAGTGGGTTGATAAAGGCCTTGATCATTAAAGATAGAGATCTTCTTATGCTTACTTTTGTCAGCACAATCTGTCAATAGACAGATATTAAATTCATACTGAAAGGTATTGCAAGCCACTCAAGTAATCTAGTGCACCATTTAATCATAGTGATGTAATTCTTTAAAGTTAGCCTCTCTATCTTGACCACAGAAATTTCCCCGCAGGCGCAAAAGGGGACTGAAGACACCAGTAGAACACTTGGTACATGAGCGACGTTGCTCATCTTGTTGATGAGTGGAGGGGCACTGCTTTGGCTCACAAGGATCCATCATCTGTACCTCTTTATCAACTTTTTTTTTGTGAAAAGAATTAAGGGGTCTTTAGGGAGGTATCCCAGATCAGGGTTCACCATCAGGGCCCAACAACCCTTCCCACACCTGGACTGGCTTCTCTTGGCCCCTATAATGATACTATCAGCTTTGAACTTAAGTTTTTACCTAGACAGAAAATTTATATTGGACTAATGAGTATGAAGTTACAGATTGTTGATTAATGAGTCTGAGTCAATTGATTAACTAGGTCGTAATTAACATTGATAGACCATTAATATTGAATCCCCATAAAGTGAATGGTACAAAGACGTTGATCTGGTAAAATATAATTATTTTAGCTCTGTCAAAGTAGCTCTGCTATTGATCTGTGGTTTCAAAGTCAAAGCATTTATGAGATTTTATAAATTCACAAAACCCTCTAAACCTATGCCGCTCTTCCCAAACTAACCAATAAAGAACACTATAAAGAGGCTCAGGCCAGACCAGTTCTAAACCACCTTAGAATATCATCCCTTCCCCAATATAAAAAACAAAGCCCATCACAGGGTTTGTTGTCTGTTCATAAATGAATTCAGGCATTTCTTTAAATAAAAGTCATGTATTCCTAATTTTTTGCGGAATATAAAAGCTTTTCAATATTTCCAATATTTTCTCTTTCAATTTGACAAAGCATGCCGCCATCCACATTCTGCCTCCAATAATCATTGAGTGGACACTATGATCCAATAATCCAGAATCTTGCCGCGCTCAAGTGGATGTTATCAAGAATCATGTCCAAATTTTCCTTGAAATCCACCACTTACAAAGGCCTATTTTAAACTTATGACTCGCCACACCAATTAACCACTTGCTCAGAACAATAAAGGTAACAAGAGAGTATTCAAAATGATAATTCCAGAACGCCATTCTGGATAAAAGAACGCCTGTCCACCCAACTTGAAAGGGGTTATAAGGCTCCATATATGCATAGTGCCCATCTTCTAGCCATTTGCCACTGCTTTCGTTTAAAAATGATCTGCTGCCCTGACTCTCTTTCCAACTCTGTGAAGCATTTTGACTAAACACACCAATCTCAGAATAATTTTATACTTTCATCCAACCTATGAATCAAATCATCTTAAGTTTATTTACGGATTTGTTAGATCATTTAAGAGTCAGTATCACAGAGGGAGTCTGGTGACTATAAGCGAGCTGTTAATGAA